>PVKM010004840.1:0-50388 GCA_004027735.1 Carollia perspicillata | reverse complement strand
CTTAAAAAACAAAAACAAAAACAAAAACAGTTTGCTCCTGAGCTAGTACTATACAGTGACTATGCTTCCTCTCTTGTACAACTTTATGTTTTTCCTCATTTTGGTTCGCTTTCTATTCTCTCTCTCTCTCTCTCTCTCTCTCTCTCTCTCTCTCTCTCTCTCTCTCTCACACACACACACACACACACACACACATCAACAGAACCAGAGAACCTCTATCATTATTATTTGTCTCATGAGCAAGTGTATCAACTAGTCTACAACTTCATTTTTGGGGGGAGCCCACCCTCTAATTCTTTGAGGGTGGCTCACCTGCTGCTCCTTTTCTGAAACTTCTAGGAGCCTCTCATCTCTGGTATCTGAAATGTCACAATCAAATGCTTTGTAATTTCAATGACCCTTCAATCTGGAAGCCAATATCTCTCAGTTCTGGGAAATGTTCTTCTTCTTCTTCTTCTTTTTTTTTTTGGTAATTATCTCCTCCATTTACTCTGAGCCCTTCTAGAAATCTAAATGTTCAAATGCTGGACCTCCTGAACTGATTGTTTAATGTTCTCATCTTCTCTCCCATTTTTTCTCTTAGTCTCTCTCTGTTCCATTTTTGTGAAAATTTCTCCTATTTTATCTTTCAGGCCTTCTATTGAATTTTGATTTTTTGTTATCACTTTTAATGGCTAAGAGCTCTTTCCTGTGCTTTGATTTCCTATATAGCATTCTATATTTATAGCTCCATCTATGTCTATAGCTATCTAGTATCTATCTTTCTACTACTCTTGTTTTAGTTGAAATATCTGCTTTTATCTCTCTGAAGATATTGATAATATATATTTTGGAAGTTTTTTCTGCTCTGACCTTTTCTCTGTTCCTTTCAAGTCCCTCTTTCCTCCCCCCTTCCTATTTGCTTGTCTAATCTTAATGGTGGAGGTTTTTCTAGATGTCTGATGATCTTAGTTATCCACTTAAGAGTGACAGTCCTGTGAGCATGGGTGGGTCTTGTTGGCCGATGGGCTCCACTGCCATGTGAATGGAGAGGGAGCTGTTTTTCTCTTTGGAGGACAACTAAAATTCAGTATTGCCCCTACCCCCTCAAGTCATTGGTTTTCCCAGAGAAGAATTCTTCTGCCTCTAGTCCATGGTTGGGGTGAAGGATGCGAGTTGAGTGTTATCCTGGCTGTTACCATCATGAAAGCTCAGCTGGGGAAGGAGGCTGATGGTCTCCCTCTTCGGTATGCAGAATTTAACCTAATCTCCCTCTTCTCTGCCATTGCTTTCACCACATCTGCTGAAGCACTGTCCCTGAGACCAGCACTTTCTAGCTGAATTTCTTCAAGGGATGGCTTCCTCCTTAACTGCTCTCTCCTTTTGCCACTTTGGGAGAAGGGCGCTTGGCTGACTGCACAGGCTAGGTCAGGGACTTTGACCGTCTAACCATGCCCCTGTTTTAGCCCTTATCCTACCTTCTTCCATGCTGGACACCCTTGATTCCTCAGGTCTTCTGGGAGCTCCCAGGGAACCATGGCTCTGTTCTCAGGGATGCCTACCTCTACAGGCTGGGCTATTGAAGTTTCCTCCATTATGTTGAGTCACTCTTCCATTTGCTTCCATTTTCCAAAAATTTAATGAAATTTATCCTGTGCTGTTGTCATCTCTTCCACTTTCTTTTTCCTCGTTGGATTTTAGTGACTTGAGTCTCACTTTAGTGCAATTTCAGGAGGAAGAAGTGATAAACAGTTATGATCAATCTATCATGGTTAGCCTGAAATTTATTTATTTAATATCTGCCCCACACTAGATTGTAAGAGCCCCATGTTAGAGGTTCACCTGTTTGATCAAAACTGTTTTCCCAGCACCTATCAGAGCGCCTAACTCATACTACGTTCTCAGAAAATAGATATTGACTCAAATAAAAGTAGGGAGGGTGTAACATTTTTCTCTTACTTAGTATGTCTTCTACACTGGATGGGGAGGGGCTGGTCCTCAGTCTTCTCTGGGAAAGAAGCAGGCTGGATTGGACGAGGGGTAATCAGTAATGGTTAGGAGAAGAGCATGCCTGTGATGGCAGAAAAAAACAGTTGCAGGTGGATAAACTCTTGATCCCCAACTCCAACGTTCTAGAATTGTAATGACTGGCTGGACACCCTCTAGAGGAGTGTGGGCTGGGGGTCCTGAGGTGCCTGTCCCACTTGCCCCTATCATGGTCACCTCCCAGAGCAGGATCTGTCTCACAGTTGGAGAGAAGGGAAGTCAGTGAGGACTGGAAATGTCTCCCTTGCCCTAGAAGGCCAGGAAGGGGTGTGGGAAAGTGGAAGGCCAAGGAGAGCTGCAGACCTCAGCACTGAGCTTGGACACTGGCTGATGAGCTACAAATACAGCCAGAGGTATCCCCCTCCCTTCACTGTCTTAGGTGGTTTTTAAAATAAGTCAGCCTCTTTCGAGTTCTCCCTTTCCACTGTCATTTATTTCAGTTTTTATCTCCACAACAAAAATTCCTTCCAACATTTTTTCTCCTCTCTCCCTCTAATGCTCTTCACTTTCAAATGCTAATAATCTCCAGCTGTAAAAGGCTTAGAAGTGGCTCTAGATTGTTTGATCTTTGGCCTGTGATCTGCTTTCATCTCTCTGCTTTCAAATGTTGCTTTAGATTTACTTTAACCTATTAACATGCTTGGTATTCATAGACATGCACTCTCCAAATCAGCTTTCCAACCACCCCCACCCCCACCCCCGGCCAATAACTAGACAAGGAAAGTGTAACTCCGCATACAGACATTAACTTTGGCAGTGTTAGAGGAGGAGAGCAGGACAGAGAAGGAAGGACAGTCTCCATCCCAGAGCACACTGCCTCCTGGCTGTTTAGACACTATCTAAATCTGCTGTCCGGGGAGCTGGAGCTGGAGCTGGAGTGGGGAGTGCAGAGGCTGAATTAGTGCTCAAGATTTCTTGCTCCCTCTGTTGTGCTGCAATGTCTGGTGTGTTTGTTTCCACAGGAAATGCAAGGCATGAATATGGATGAAACTCCTCACTGAGACCACAAGGGTATGGCTCAATTATTTGCCATATAAAGTAGCACATGAGGATTCTTTGTGCTTGATCATTTCCTCTGCGAATGTCTGTGTGTGTATGAGTCCATGCATTTTGGGGTGCATGTGCAGGCAGCTTGGGGAAGGGTCCCTGAGCCCCATCAGGAGGCACCTTTGAAAGGCATCTTTCAGACTGTTGCTGAAGCTCTGGTTGCAGCTGAGTGCCTAGAGGTGGTTTTGGAAGAAGAACACTCCACTTCCCCACCTCCCCATCCCCAAACTCAGCACACACACAGAGCTGCGACTCCGTCATCTCTAAATCAGGCAAAGCACAGAGAGCAGAGGAGCATTGTGACATCAGAACTTCTGGGAAACCTGACAGCACAAACTATCCCGAGACAGACTGAGGCTGCTCCCTTGCCTGAGAAGAAAGCAGATGTCCCTGTTTCCCTAGGGAAAGCCTTACCCAACCACCTGGGTGGTGGCAGCTCTGTCAGAAGGCGGGAAAAAGAGGATGTCTTAGGTTGGGCTGAGAGGGAAAATGGGGACTGGCAGAGTCTTAGTGGACAGTTGTCCCCATAAAGGAAAAGCTGTCAAAGCCACTGGGGACAGAGGAGGGCGAGGAAAACTGACTTGGCATCAGAAAGTCTGGAGTTCAAGTCTTGGGACAATGACTGAGCTCCTCTGACTTCAGTTTCCTCATTCATGAAGTAGACTAATACTCCATGTTTCAAAGGGTAGTTGTAATAGCACAATGATCCTAGTAAGAATTATAATTCACTGAGCACTAATCACATAGCAGATACTGTTCTAAGTATGTTATTATATTAACTCATTTAACTATATGGTGGATGCTATTATTAGCCTCATCTGCAGAAAAGGAAACTGAGATACAGAGCATTTAATTGATTTGCACAAGGTCACACAGTGAGAGCTATTATGTTCATTTCAGGCTAATTAGGCTTCTGGGTTACGTGAACTCTCTTACTTCATTTAATCCCACATCATGCCTCTGGGTTAATATCAATGCACCTATTTTACACAGAACCTAGAAGAACTAGCCAGGTTCTTAGCCACCCAAGCCCACACCCCTTATCATCATGGTATACTACAAAGATTCTTTTCAACTGCAAAGAGCTTAAAAATGTCATTTATTATTACCCACAAATGCTGAGGCTTTTCAGCAAAGGGAAAACTCATGTTTGGTGAGGTAGAGGCCCAGAATGCTCAGGAAAAGGAGAGGTTCCTAGGCTGTTCTCTCTGTAATATCAGTACTGATATTAGTACTGATATCAGTACTAATATCTCTCCTTCTCTCAGTACTGGAAAGGAGGGAAAACGGGAACCTGCCATAGATTAGGGGGCCACCTGGAATGAGTAGGCTGCCACACCCCAGCTTCCAGGGATGTAGGGTCACAGGGGCTGAGCAGGGAGGTGACCATAAGCTGAGCCCTACTTGAGGCCTCCTGGCCCATTGAAACAGAAGGGACACAGACCTGATCTGAACCCTGCCATGTGCCAGGCACATGCAAAGTATTTCCACACCTATCAGCATATTCAAACTCACACGGACCTTGTGAGTTAGACATCCATCCACATAATCATTTTGCAGATGCTGAGAGTTCTGATGACTTGAACATGGTCACTCAGAATCTTCTCTTTATACCCCACTGTCACCCTTAGCTCTCAGCACATACAAATTGATGACAGTGATCCAGTGTTAAACTGGAAAGCAGCTTTGCAGGCCCTCCTGAGGCCTGCATGCCAGTGACCCCACAGTCTCACCTCAGGTTCTATTGTTTCACCATTGGTTTTCCCTGAAGCTGGGCCCTGGTTAGCTTGTGATTTGCTAGAACCAGCTCAAAGGTAGTTCTTTTTACTCTCTTTGGGATTTGTCTCTTCCCATCTTGCCTGGTCCATCAATGAGCCCTACGCACTACTTCCTGTGTGATGACAAAGAAGTTGGGTCTTCTGCTTATCGGTTGTGTGCTCTTGGATAAGTAACTTAGCCTCTCTGAGCCAACGCCTCCTCATCTTCCCAAGCAGTGAAATAATGGGTGGTCCTAATGATCCATGGTCCTGGGGGGAGTTAGGGCCTGTGGGTGCCGTGCCTTATGCACAGCCTACTGTGCTCTTCCTGGGGGGCACTCTGTCTGCACCTGTAGGGCTTGCTGAAGGTCTGTGCTGATGATAAATGAGGAAAACACACTTACATCCTCCAATTTTCTGGCTCCAGCAGAGCTCAGTCACTCTGCCATCTGCCCAATAGAGAGTACAGTCTTGAACAACAGCACAGGTTTCCCAATGTGCCAGCCTAGGGGCATGATGAATGCTGGAGCACCAGCTTTTGCTGTGTGGTCTCCCACCTGAAACCCAGTAGATGGCTCTTCAGGCCAGGGTGAATCTCTCTACATTGCCCTGGGGGTGGAGGAGACATTGGAGTTTGGTTAGGGCACGTGTTCTTGCTACTCTGTTGCTTCCTTTGGTGTCGGTCTCACCAGGAGCCCAGGAAGCTGGGACGGATGGCAGGCACCAAGGCAGAGTCCCTGCATTTTTCACACCCACCCACTAGTGTTTAGTTATAGGAAAGAGCAAATGCAAATGGATCTAGTCTACAATATCCAGCATACACTGTCATGCTTCCTAGGGGCTCACTCTAAGTTAAAGTGGGCTCTTCCTTGGGGGCAGACATGTGCCCTGGTTCAGACAACATTTACGCCCCACTGAGCTTGGCAAAAGGCAAAAGAGCCAGTCACTGCCACCTTAGACTCAAGTGAAACAGAAAAACCCAGCTTCACAAGTCTTTCCCACCTGGAGGGGATGCTGGACCCACACATGCAGTCACACGCATACACACACATGCATTCACATGAGTATGCTTTCATAAACTCTCAGGTCCACTCAAACACACACACACGCATGTACACACACATCTGACTGTGAACAACACACAGATGCTTGTGAACCAGAGGAGAGGGTCTGCTGTCACCCCATCCCCTCCGCACCCCCTTCTCAGAGAGGGCAGAATTAGGAAAGGCTACTGAGGATTTGAAATAAATGCATTCTTAGGAAAAGGGATGTCTTTCCCCCAGGCTCCAGGCCAAATCTCCAAATGATATCAGGCCTGGGAGAAATGAACAACCAAGATGCACAAAACGATGTGAAGAAGAAACTCTGAAGTAAAGAATAATAATATATAAAAAAAGGTGAGGGTTATTTTTCAGCTCACTGGCTTTCTGAAAAGTAATATAAAGTTTGACAGCGTCTTCTTGGAATCGACCTTTCTGAGCTGAGACTCAGGCCACATACACATCTCTTTCTTCTCTTTTTATTACCCCAAATTTGTATGGTTTCATCTGCTCTGATTTCTTTCATTTGTGCGCCTGTGCAAACCCCCTGTGTCAGGGGCTTGTTCCTAATCCAGCAGCCCCACCATGCTGGGAACCGCTTCTTCTCAGGCTCCCCACAGGGCTGACAATTGAGAGCCTCCCCTGCTGCTCTCCCCAATCTGGGCCTTGCCACCTCCATGTCTGTCCCCCTCCCTGCCCAGAAGGGGTCGCAGACCTCCTCCCTCTCCTACTCTCCACCAAACTAGTCTCTCAGCTGCCTTTGTTCTCAGGAGAAATTCTCTCACATGCTGTTCTCTCAAGCAGGACTAGAAAGGGGAGACCAGACCAGCAGAGAGACCCAGGGTCCTGGAGCCCACAGCCCAGCCCAGGGCCAGGTACAGGAAGGAACAGAACAGACATTTAGTGAATACGTGAAAGGGCAAATGAATCAACAGATTCTTCAGGGTGTGGAGGGAAAAAATTTTCCATTCTAACATGCCCAGAAAAATGGTTTAGGAGGGGGATATCCAGAATATTCAAAGCAGTAGTGACATTCTCTGTAGTTCCAGTTAACTCTCTGCTAGACCTGAGGCTGGGAGGACTAACAATGGTCCTTTGCCTCTCTTCTGTGACCTACCATCACTTGACACACATGTATGTGCACACACAAAGATACATGTACAAATGCATATGCATGAGGACCTCAAACATATCTAGATTTCCACACATGCACACAGCCCTGAAAAAACACATACATGTGCATGCACCTCAAACACATTCACAGGGACACACACGTGCAGTCCTCAAACACACATGTATACCCTGAAAACACACAAACACATGTGTGCACATCCCTCAAACAGACCCCCCCCCACACACACATGCATACAGGTGCACACGCTCTTTCTTCTGCATGGTTGCCTTTTCTAGTGAGCCATGTCTACTCTCAACTTCCACTTCCTGCCCTGGGAATGTGTTGGGGGTATTTGATGGTCTGTGTCCCTACTGACTTTTGCAATGAACCCACCAAATAGGGGCAACAATACCTTGTGGCTTCTTTGCTGCAAAGGCAGATGATGCATGTCTGGCTTACTTTAGTCTGGAAGTGCAACAGCCATAGTAGGACCAGCCTGGCACCTGCAGTGGATCTTCCCAGCAGAGATAAGAACACTCTGTATGGCTGTGTTTGGGGAAGGGATACGGGGGTGTGGGGTTGAAGGTAAAATAATTGAATCTTCCCTCTGGCAAAGACGAGGAGATCTAGTGTAGAGACAGGCAATTCTAATGTCCATTATCTGGTGCATTTCTGTGTCCTCACTCAATCAGTGGTCAAAACACAGAATGCGCTATATAAGGGATTCATCACATGATATCATATGACATGACATGAGGGGTGAAATACCGAGTGCCAATAATACCAATAACTTATATTAGTGCCTCATTGACTGCAAAAGTACTTCCTTCTTGATTACATCATCTCTATCATCACATTCACCTTATAATAGAAGTGGGACAGGTATTAGTGGGCCTATCTTTAGATGAGGAATATGGGGCTTAGATAAGTATGCAACTTGAAAAGTGTATTAGTCAGGCTAGGCTAATTGCCATAACAAACAGACTCCAAATCTCAGTGGGCCAGCTCAATAAGAGTTTCTCGAACATTTTCATCTTCAGTGAGAGTTGGCAGGGATGCTCTGCTTAATATAGTATTTCATGGACTCAGTCTCCTTTCTTGTGGCTGTCCTTGAGGTAGCTGGAATATCTTCATTTGGCAGGTCAATGGGGAAAAGAAGTGAGGATAATATGTGAAATGCATTTTATCAGCCAGGCCTGGAGGTGGCACACATCACCTCTGCTCAATTACATAGGCTAGAACATAGACACATGGCTACAGCTAATGACAAGGAGGATGGAAAATGTAGTCCAGCAAGAAAAAGAGAATGTAGATGTGGTGAGCCCTGACAGTCACCGCCATGTCCAGAATCACACAGCTAGCAACAGTGGAATCAGTTCTTAGACTAAATCTATCCAGTCTTGGGCTTTTCTCTTCCAACATTTTACTTTGAATCATTAAGCTTTACCAACAGAGCTTTGTTCTTGGTCCTTGTACCAGGTCTGGAAGTCCTTACATTTATAAGGATATAATGATAAAGGCAATAATATCTCCCTATCTGTTCTATTATGCACACTGCACATTAGACCCTCACTACCACCCCATAAGGCATGTAGTATAACCCTACCTTCTGACTGACAACACTGCAGCTCAGAGATTAAGTAACTTCTCTGAGGTTGTGGGATAGTGAGAATGTCAGTCTATGGTTTTCTGGCTCTGGTCTCCTTCCTTACTCTCATGCTGCTACAGCTTCCACTGGACATGGGATTGGAGGCTGGGTGAGTGGAGAGTCAGCTTTCTTCATCCTGAAGAGAAGAATTCTCTGATGAAGCTTAAGGAGTAAGCAGTGGTACCAGTCATGAGCAGTCTTTGCTGCCTTTCTGCTCTGGGAAGCATCTGGAAAAATGTGAGGGCCTAGACCTTTGTAGCTTAGTTAAGTTGATAACTACATATCTGGAGACACTGGCAGCATTGGGAACTGAGTTCTGGTTATACGATCTTGAGCAAAGCATCCTGGGTTAGGAGGCAAGAGACATTTATATGGAAACCCAACCATAATTGACTGTATAACTTGGGGCATCTCACTTGATGTCTCTGGGGTCCAGTACCACACATTCACTCCCCTGCAAATCGGAGATTGTAGCCTCTATCCTCATTCCAATATGTACTAGGCTGCCTAGCCTCCTAAGCGGCTTCCCCAACACCACCTAGTTTCTCTTTAAATCCTTCCCACACATCCCTGACAGAGTCACCTTTCTAACCATACATACACATTTCATCGTGTGTTTCTTCTGCTCAACCACTTTCATGACTGCCATAAAGTCTAAACTCCTTAATTAGCCCTCATATTCCTTTACACTTTGCCTCTGGGTTACAAGTTCAGATGGATCACCCTTGACTCCCCTAGGTATAGTGAGTGCCCTTGCCACACTGCCCTTTTCCTTCCCTGAAGACCTTTGCTGTGCTGCCCTCATTGCCAGCCTACCTGTTGTCACTGAATCCCCCAACATGAGTCTCACTATGAACATCATTGACATCATTGCATTTGCACCCTCATGCACTACTTCTCTCAGAGGTGCCCTTGGTGCTGTAGTCTTCTGAGATTCTGGGAATGTTTCTTATTTTCTTCACCCAATTCTTCTTGTACAATTTGCACCCTTGAATTAACAGTCCTCAGACAATTGTTTACACGTGAAAAAAATAATCAAAAGATAGCAAGGATTTTCAGTGATATGTAAATAAATGAAAGACTAGGCTTAGGAGTCATTAAAATTGCTTTAATTGTTTTCTGTCAGTCAGGGATTGTGCAGCATCTCCCACATCTTGGTGGGTCAGTAACTTCCCTGGGTTTATCTGTAAGGCTATATAGATGGGACCTCAAATCAGAGACTTGTGGCTCTTTGGATTGTGCTTTTGTTACCCCTTGGGGGACCCAAGGGCAGGTCTCCAACAGGCTTACCAGTGAGGGAGAAGCAAGCTGTGCACGTGCTCTGTTGGCTTTCTGCCCACACTCAGCCCCTCCACATCAGGACAAACTGCAGGCAGAAGCCAGCGAAGAAAGTAATAGATTGGAACCAGGATGCTCAGGTTAAGTGGGCCGCTTTGTGGAGCTCATCCATAATCCTGCTGGAGCCCAGAGAACAATACGTTAATTAGAGCCTGCGGCGCAGCTCCCACCAGCCATCCATCCTGCCTGTGTCTGTAGGGCCTTCCCCACAGACATGCCAGCCCACTTTCTTCTCTGAAAGAGATTTATTCATTATCAATGTTGGTCTGTGAGAGGGGCCCAGTGGGGAGGGAATGAGTCTCCGAGAGGGATAGAATATGAAAGAGGCAGAGCTGAACCTACTGGCAGTTGAAGAATGGGTGTGTTGGGGTTGTTCCCAATTAGGAGGATGAGGCAAATCCACCTGGTTGGACAGGGGAAGAGGCAAGCCCAACAAAATGATAAGAAATTCAGTAAATGTGCCTCCCAAAGTGGGCACATTTACTAAAAATCCTTTGGGGAATTTTAGCTTTGGATGTAGCTCACTTTAAGCCATAAATGGTGGGGGGAAGAAGATAACAGATGAAACCCATTGATCATCTATTGTCTATCTCAAGTGCTGGCACTTCAAAAGCACTCAAAATGTGTTTGTTGACTGAATACATAAGTGACTTCTGTGGCGGTCAGAGGGTTTAGGTCAGATATCAGGAGGAACTCACTATCAAGGAGCAAAGAGAAATAGAAGCCGAAAAGATAAAAAAAAGGGTTCTGGGATTTTTTTACCCAGGAGTTCCTTGAAAGAAAGAGAGGCATATCTCATTTTTTCCTGGACCCCACTATCTGTGTATCATGTGGGAATTTGGAGAAAATGGAAGAAGGTCAGCTGTCCTCAGTATAGGGTGAGAGTGTAGGGAGGTGAGAAGCTGACAGGTCAGAGATGGCAGCCCACGGATCACAGCTCCAAAGGGCATGTGGAGGGGTGAGCAGTGGGATGTAAAGTCACCACAGCACAGACTCATCTCACAAAAGTGGCAGGAAGCACCTGCTTTGTCGCTCCTGTTGCCCAGATCAGGAAAAGGGGAAGTGACTTGCCCAAAGTCCCACACTCGTGCAGGCCAGATTCTTGTTGGAAGAGTAACCCTGCTCCTGCAGCATCTTATGACATAGGACCTAGTGAGAAATGCAGAATCTTGGGCTGTACCCCAAAACTACTGAGTCCAGATCTACATTTCAACAACTTCCCATGTTATTTCTATGCACATCAAAGTTTGAGAAGGAAGTCAACTAGATCATGTGCCTAGTTCTTGGGGAAAACATGGGGTTTTAGGGAGAGAACTACTGTGGTGGACTGAGGTTCTAGAGTCAACTCTCCATTGATGGACAGGGTGACATGTGGCAAATCACTTAGTCCCTCTGGACCATATTTTTCTCATTTTTAAGATGAAAGGATTTAACCAGATCAGTTATTCTTAAACTTTAGCCATCATCGGAATCACCTGAAACGAAAGGCAGATTCCTGGGAACTACTCCCAGAGTTTCTGTGTAGGGCCTGAGCATTTGTATTTTTAATAGGGTCCCAGATCATGCTGTTTCTGCTGGTCTGGGGAGCACACTTTGAGGACTGCTTCACCAGGTGATTTCTAAGTTCCTTCTGATTCAGGTGGTCTGTGGGATTTTCATTCCCAGTTTACTACTCTTCCTCTGCCAAGTGACATCGACCAGTCCCCATGTATCTGGCCGCCCCTCCTGCACCACATAGTTAACTCATTTCCCAGAATACCCAGGACTGATGAGCTAAGTCTTATAAAATGCATGAAAGGCTACTGAGGCAAAGTGTTATCCACAAGATTTAAGAAGAGTCCTGTGAAACACAGCAATAAAACCTGGAAATAACTATCAATTTCCTACAACAAAATGTCTCATTTCCAAGTCCATAAATGCTCCCTCTCTAGATTCCCAGACCCATCTGTTTTGTAAGCATGTATAATTACTAGCACCATAAAGTCACTTTCTATACCTAATGCAATTATTGGGAGCCAAAATAATGCCAGGTAAAGGTGGAGGAGGGAGGAGGGAGGAGGAGGCTTTTTCACTGCAAGCTCAGGCTATTTCTTTAAGCAACAGAAGTAGTCACATGAGGAGATAATGATTTTTTATGGTAATATTATACTTTCTGTGGAGACTTTAGGGACAAATTTGCAGATAGGACTGATCTGAGTCATGTCAAAGAGCAGTTTCCTGCCCCACATGTGTGGTATAGGCCCTACTAGGAACTAGGATCCCCTTGCTTCCTCTCCCACCAACCTTTTGGCTTCCTAGTGGCCCAAAGGCGTGGGGCTCACTCCATCCAGAGGCACTCCCAAAGTGAATTCATGTCCTTTCTTCCTTCTGCACTTCTTTTGGAAGGAAAAGAAGTTTACAAAGCTACTCTGAGATATTAGCCAGCTGGAGATTCGTTTCCCACTGCAGTGCCTTGGGGGAGCTCTTTAGTTACCTTTTAAATGAATGAATAAGTGGATGAAAGTATAGATGAATGGATAAGGTACAGATGATGACAATCATTGTTAGTAAAGGCGATATAATTAATACTTCTCTTCATATATATTATTTGTGACAGTGTGTGATGCAGAATAAAAACCAGTGAGGCATCACAGATAGGCACAGATAGGCTGATTTTGATTTACCTCGATAATAAACAAAACAGCATCGTGGTCCTGAGAACTGTACAAATGGAATAGCCCTCTTTGTGTAGTGGAGAGATCGCCATCACTGAAGATTTTCAAGCACAACCTGGGCAACCTTTCCCCATGAATCTCTATGTAGGAGGGAGGGTTTGGGATGAATAATGGGAATATTTATTGAGCATTTACTATGTACCCAACTCTTTATATGATCTTATTTAACCCATTCATCAAGCCCATGAAATAGAAGCTCTTATCCCTATTTCACAAATAAAGAAAGCAAGCTCAGAGATTTATCGAATGAGTCCATGCTGCTCAGCTAATAGGAGGAAGTGCTAGGATCCAAATCATGTCTGTTTACTCCAAAGTTCCTCTGCCTTCTACAGTGGCTTGAAAATTCCGTGCCCAGCTTTAAATTCTTCAGTGCACTTGTTGGAACTGAGTTTGACATGTTCGACTATGAAAACACAGGCTGCTGCCACTGCTGGCTGAGATGTTGGTCTATTTTGTGGACCCATCATTATGAATTCAAAGCTCTCTGAAGAGGGCCTGCTGTGGGAAGCAACTGTTTTGAAGGCAGCTCTCTTGTGATTCACATTTGTTTGTTAAGTTGCCCTAACATCTACTCCTCTGAAGAGTTACTTGTGTACCAGGATCCAAAATCAACCTCACGTTTAGGGATTTCATTCTGTGATATGGAAATCCAAAAGTGCTATGGCTCCCTCGTCCCCCTTCTCATTCTAGGGAACACGGACCACATTCAAAGCCGACTGGAAGAGCAGTTCAGTGGGGCAGGGGCAGATTCTGGAACTACAGAATGCCATGCTCTTGGTAATTTTTAGCAATGAAAAAATCCGGAGGTGCTGGTGATGCAGTCTGGAGAGAACTGGAAGTAAACTGATGTGCTCTGTGTGTGTGTGTGTGTGTGTGTGTGTGTGTGTGTGTGTGTGTGTGTGTGTTTCACTCTCATCTTTGTCTCTAGTCTGCATGCCAACCTTCTCTGGACACCCACCAGATTCATGCCCACCTGTGTGTCTCCATGCTCTGCCTCTCATCATTTTTTGCAACTATAAAAAGCAGGACTCCTTCCTTTTTGCAGGGACTCCTTCCCCATGTGCTGGGGGAGCAGGTGATGAAGGGGACTGGGAGACAACTTGTCTGTTGGTACCAGGCCACCACTTTTCCCCTCTGACGTCCTACCCCTTCCTTTTGCCTTTGCTAACCTTTGCATCTTGTTCCTTCCAACCCAGCTTTTACTATCATGCTGGGATAGCCCCCCACTAGATATGGGCAACAGCCAGGCTTCTGGGAGGGCATCTGCTTCTGCTGATAAGTACCTCCGTCTTTCTCCTGCCCTCCAGCAGAGCAGAGGTGCCCTCCCCTGGGAGCCATGGAATTAAAGCAGGGAACTGGGCTCTGGCAAGTAGCCTTCTCACTGGCACCAGGCCTGCTCTGTCTCCATGGGCTTTTCTCGCAGAGAGTCATTGTGGCCTGATTAAAAATGATCCCTTCTTGCTGAGCAAAATGGGGTCTTGTGTGGTGTCCATCCCCTAAGTGAGATGGAAAGTTGAAACTTCAGAGGCCTAGAACTCAGTCTATAGGAAGGAAGGACTTTTGGCTGATAATTGATTCTCCTTCCAGTCTGGGGAAGGTTTCAGAGCAGAAGGCTATATGGAGAGCAAGCCTGGCCCCACCTGCCTCAGGCCAGTGGCTTACCTGTCTAGCACAGTGTATTAGTTTGCTAGAGCTACTTTGACAAAGTACCATACACTAGGCAGCTAAAACAAAAGAAATGTATTGTCTCACAGTTCTGGAGGCTGGAAGTCTGAGATCAAGGTGTCATCAGGATTGGTTCCTATGAAGACTGTGGAGGAAAGGCCTATTTCAAGCTTCTCCTTGGCTTGTAGATGATTGTCTTCTCCCTGTGCTTCTTTGTCTTCCCTCTCTGCATGTCTATGTGCTCAAATTTCTCTTTTTTTATAAGGACGCTGTTTGTGTTAGTCAGTTTAGGCTGTCATAACAAAATACCATTGATTACATAGATTAAACAACAAAAATTTATTTTCTCACAGTTCTGGAGGGTGAAAGTTCAAGATCAAGGTCTGGCAGGGTTTGGTTTCTGGTGAGAGCCCTCTTCCTAGATTGCAGATGGCTGCCTCCTTGCCATGGCCTCACATGGTAGAGGGAGAGCTCTGGTGTCTGTCTATTCCTCTTCTTAGAAAGTCACCAATGCTAACGAATTAGGGTCTCACCCTGATGAGCTCATTTTACCTTTATTATCTCCTCTAAGGCCCTGTCTCCAACTATGTATAGTCAAATTAGAGGTTAAAGCTTAAACACATGAATTTTGAGGGACACAATTAATTCCATTGCATGAGTCATGTTGGGTTAGGGCCCACTGTAATGATATTACTTCAACTTGATTATTCCTATAAAGACCTTATCGCCAAGTGCATTGTCAAGTGTTGGGGGTTAGGACTTCAACATATGAACTCCAAAGGACGCTATCCAACCCATAACATTCACACTCCACTGGCTCACTCTGCCACTCTGTAATCATTCAGTTACAAAAGAGACTGGTGCCTTCTTAAGAACGTTCCCCTCTTTGACACCATCTGCCTCATTTTCTGGGGTCAAGGAATTAGAGTAGTCTCCTCAGCAGCTCCTTGTGCTGAGGCTGGACACCCCAGGCTCTGCTCAGCTGCTCTCCACCCTGTGAGTTGCTAACTCCACTCACACCTACCATTTCCCAGGCCATCAGCTTGCTCACTAGGGCTGCTGCCACCAAGGATGACTTGTCTCTTAGTTATCAAGAGGAAGGAACCACAGCATTTAGCTGGCCATTTCATGTGTCATTGGAGACACCTGGGCAGTGCCAGCCAGAGAGTAAGGGGCGCACATTTGAAGAGGACTTGGTGACAGGGAGTGTGGGGAGAGTCGGGGAAGTGGGGGAGATGGAGAAAAAGAGTGAGAAGAGAGATGAGTAGGAATTAGTCAGATTCTCTTTCCTTCCAAACTTGTCACAGCCCTGAAGAAAACCTTTACCCACACATTTTCCTCATAATAGGATTATTTCAAAAACATTTCAAGTAAGAAAAATGTATTTTCCTTTAGATCTTTATTTAAAGTACACACAGATCAGAATTTTCTTTTTTTAAATTAAGTTGTCCTTATATCTTTATCATTCTCCCATGATTTCCTTCTGGAGGCAGAGAAGGCAGGCCTCTACTATTATCAGGAGGCCTGCGAGCCATGTTATGGTTGTCAATCACAGACCTGGGGCATGGTGTTGGGGCTCCTCTTCATTCCTTTAAGCTGTCTACAAACTCACATCTCAGCTGCTTCACCAGATGACCCCTAGTCTCTCCAGGGCTTCTTCTCCCCCTTCCCCTTACCATATATCTCTCAGGATCATGTCACAAGGACAGCACAAGATTGGGAGTCAGAACTTACTTTACTTGCCATGTGATCTATGTGAGTAGGGCACAGTGGGGACAAAGGGAAGGAAGGTTCTGAAGGGTGTGGCTTTCACGTGGCTCCTTTCACTTGGATTACACACATCTGGCCAACATCTGGGGAGGACAGCAGCAGGATGCCCTCCCTGTCTCTGTCTTAAAATCATAGACTAGGAGATGGGGGGCCTTTGGAAGGGATAGAACTCATATCCCTACTGGGTGAGTGGATGCTGGCTGGGTAGGGCTCTGCTTTCATATGTCTAGGGTTGAGAGCATTCTCCCCCTCTCCCTCCCATCCTGTGGCTGGGCAGCTCAGGGTGTTAGAACATCCTTTTCAATGTTGAATAGGAAACTTCTTGTATTAGTCAGAGTTCAGAGAAACAGAACCAATGGGATGTTTATATGCATATGTATGTGTATGTATATATACACATATTTATACATATATATAAGATATATATTTATCTTTCATTATATGTTTATAATCTTTCTATGTCTACATATATTTGTGCACATACATATGGAAAGGGTTTTATTAAAGGAAATTGGCTTTTTTTTTTTTTTTTTGCTAATCCTGTCACAATTCCTTTTAGTAAAGCTTTTTCCATATATTTGCGTAAGTGGTGTTAGCCAGAGGGAAGGGGAAGCTGGGGCTGGGAGGAGGGGCCCAGAGAAGTGGAAAATGGGGCCAACTGCAATGGTGTCAATAATAAAAATAAAGAAGAAATAGGAATTGGCTTATGCAATTATGGAAGCTGACAAGTTCTAAGGTGTACAGGGTGGGTGGGCAAGTTGGAAAACAAATGGTTTAGTTCTAGCCTGAGTATGAAGGCCTGAGAACCAGAAGAGCCAATAATGTAGCTCCAGTATAAAGGCTGGTGGGCTCAAGATCCAAGAAATATTGATGTTTTGGTTTGCATCTGAAGGCAGGTAAAAGCCCACATCCCATTGCCAGGGAAGTCAAACAGGAGAAATTCTCTCTTACTCCTGGGAGGATCAGCTTTCTTTGTTTTATACAGGCCTTCACCTGATTGGATGTGGCCTACCCAATTGAGGAGGGCAATGTGTTTTATGCATTCAACCCATTCAAATGTTAATCTCATCCAGAGACACTCTTACATAAACACAGAATGATGTCTTGGCAACCCATGGCCTGGTCAAGTTGACACACAAAATTAATTGTCACACTTCCTATTTCTTATTCTCCAATTAGCCTAGCCTTCCTTATCTGGTCTTACAGGCAAAAATGCATCTCCACAATGGAGCTCAGAGTGCTCAGCTCATTCAGCTGCTCCTGGGAAGAGGCCTGGGTGTTCCGTCTGGTTGCTGTCAGGTGGCTTGTCTCCACAGAGGAATGGCCAGCTCCCGTGCCTCAGCTGGGCCAGAGGGAACATCTGCCATGTGTGTGCCCTGCCCTCCCTCTCCCCAGTGCATACAGCTGTGGTACCTGGTCAGAAATGTCAGGCTGCTCTGTGGAGAGGGCAATGCTGGCTAGCAGTGCTGGTTTGGATCTGTCTTAGAGAAACTGACTGGCTTCCATTTCTCTTCCCCTCTCCTCTGGATCCCTATCTGTTTGGGGGTGAATTATAGGAAGCAATGGTGGGGCCAATAGGAGCTATATCTTGGGATCAATCTTTGGTGAAACAAAATAAGGAAGCTCATTTCCATCTTTGTTTACTGACTCCTATCAGTGGTCTCTAAGAGGGAAGAAAAGGGGACTACCTACTTAAGTGCCAAAGGCTTTACATGTATCATATCCTTAAAGCTTCATGAAAACTCACCATGTGCAAATCTCATCTATATCTTAACCACAAGGAAGCTGATGCATGGAGAGAGTCTGTGTCACCAACTCAGAGTCATACAGTTGCTAACTGCAAGGGTCAGGATTCAAATCCTGCTTTGGTGCACTTCAGAACCTCCTTTTCCTACTACATTGTGGGATGTCATGTGCCAGTGCAGTCTCTGTGAGCTGCATGGCCTCAGGGTTAAGGGGCAATACTCAGAATCTCCAGAATTCCAACAACAGCAGTAGTTCTTTCCAGGTGCTCAGGACACTTCGTGCAAGGTTGATGCTGCTGTGCTGTGTTCTCTTCTATAGATGTAAATAAGGAGGCTGGAGGAGAGGCCCTCCAAGGGTCTCCTTCCCCAGTTCTGGGATCCTATGGTTAAAAGCACTTCAGGTGACATGGAGGATCCCAGAGCATCGGGCTTGAGGCTCCTTCATTTTCGTGGCACTGAGAAATGCCTTGGGATCTGCGGTCACTTACCCCTGTCCTGTGAGAGCAGAGTGGGGGTGTCTTGCTGGGGAGTAGGTGTGGACAGAGCCTTTGGAAAGGGCACAGCAGAAGTGCAGCCTGCCTTCCTGTTTGCCTGGGATGTTGCCAACCTGCGCTCACCAGTGACTCAGAAGAGTAAAGCAAATAAGGGGATTTTCAGATGGTCTTTGCGTGCTTTTTCCTTTGTTTTCTTTTGTAGGGAGAGGCAGCCACTAAATCTTGGCTGGGGGTGGGGCAGGGAGCCAGGCACAAGCGGTTGGAGGCGGGAGGCTTATGTGAGATGAGAAGCCTGAAGCCACGTTAAGCTGAACTGGGGAGCAGTTGATCTGCCTCCTGCTCAGGGAAGCCGGCTTCTCTGGAGAGAATGTGAGATGACCTTTCTCGATCTCCCAACTTCCCTCACAATGGGCTCTTTAACAGAAACTGTGATTGACCTAGAGAATCCTGGGGCTTGAGGGGCCCCAGTTATTCATCCAGTTACTCCTTGAACAGCTTCGGAGATGGGGACCTCACTATCCCCCCAGGGCAACCCATTTTGTCTTTGCACAGCTCCTGCTTGGGAAACCTGTCTCCTAGTGGCTTCCAGTCATCTCTCCTGAGCCTGGAAGCTTTGCTCCTCCTTGCTCGGGGGCACTGCTGTGTACACGCTTGTTCTCTGACTTCACATGTGCATCCTATTTGGAGTACCATCACACACTTGTGGGAATGGGGCCCTGATCTGAAATTACTTGCTGGAATAGCCACTGCATCTCCTTAGCTGGACTGTAAGCTACTTTCAACGGGGACCAGATCGTCTCTATCTTTTACATCCAGTAGATTCACTACTGGAGGGCTGAGCATATGGCAAGCATTTAATCCCTGCATGGTAGAAGGAAGGAAGGCAGGGAGGGAGCAAAGGAAGATGGGAGGAGGGAAAGGCTTGCCTTCATCGTTTTTGTCTGGTAGACAATGAGTCCCCACCCTAATAGGCTCTTCAATGACAGTCAGTTGTTCCTGCCTAAGAGGTACTCTGGTATGGGAACAGCTTCAGGTTCTTGCCTCAATATCTGGGCTCCGCTTCCAGCCTCTGTAGTACCTGGTCAAGCAACCTTAAGCAAGTTACTTCTGTGAGCTCCAGTTTCCTGTTTGTAAAAGGGGAATAAGAATCACTTGCCTCGTGTAGGACTGTTGTATAGGTTAACTCAGACCACTGTGTACTCACTACTGAGAAATCTCTATTCATTGTCTCAGTGCATAGTTCATGAGGTAAGCAGTTTACTAGCGGAAAGCTTAAGTGATTTGAAAAACTAGGATTTGAATCCAGATCCCTGATGGCCTTCGAGCCCAAATACACTCTACTGCATCAAGCTGCTTCCCATTAAAGGGAAATTAGGGCCAATAGAAGAGAGCACTTAATGAGTTGGTGGAGGGGGTGTCGGACTCAAAGACTAGAGAGACTAAACTAACTCTAGTGATTTTTTTGCTTTCCTATCTGATAGGGCAAAGCAAATACTGAAGACTTATTTTTCTCCTGGTTTGGTTTTTAAAATTTCTTCTTCCCCTAAGTGTCTTATTTGCAGTCAGATTTGTATCTGCTAGCCAGGTGCTACTTCTGTGCCAAAGGAACCAGGGATGGCTGTATAAAAGATGTGTGTTTCCCGGAGCGCTCAGTTGTGGGGGGAGAGACAGAGAGACAGAGAGAGAGAGAGAGAGAGAGAGAGGGAGGGGGGGAGGGAGGGAGGGAGGGAGGGAGAGAATATGTGTGTGTGCAGGGAGGGAGGATCTCTAAATTTGGCAGAACAAGGCCAGGAAGATATGGCTTTGAGGCAGTAACCAATAGATCATTCAGCAAACTTTATTGAGCACTTACATGTGCCAGGAACCCTGCAGGGTCGAAGAAGCTACATGCTCTCATCTCCAGGAGCTTACAGATTGGTGAGGAAGACTGGATTCTAGGCAGATGGAAACTCCTTCTGCTTATGAATGGGCAGGGGAGGGGAGAGGAGGACGGTGGGAGGGAGGGCGTGTGTGTGCAGGGGAGAGAGGCTCTACCCAGGGCATGTGGGGAAGAGGGTGGCATACCTGGGGCCCTCTCTGGAATTCTCTACCCCAGCAGTCCCTTCAGGCCTGGTTCGCAGTTTAAGTCAAATAACTTTGGTCCCCAGTTGCCTCCTGCCTGCCACATTCCAACTCAATCATTCTTTGAAATTTGGAGCTGTAGCTAAAACGCCTTTGCCCTATAACAGGATTTTCACAGTCTCCACAGCAGCAGCTAACGTGGCTCATCACCTGCTGTTGTAATCTGTACCGCTAAGTCCCTGGCTCCAGGCAGAAAGCTTAACTCGCCTTGCTGATTCCAGCTTGCTTTCCTGGCCAGCCTTATTTCAGGAAGGGGAGCTAATCCTCTCCCTCAAGACAGCACAAAGAAACATTTCCAAGCAAATACAAATGGTAGAGGGAGCTGCAGCTCCTTCTGGGAGAGGCTGTGACAGCCCAGTTCCCTGGACCTAACGGGCACCAGGAATTATGCCCTGCGACCTCTGAGGAAAACCCTTCCTTTACCTTTTCCTGAACGAGGTGGGCAAGGGAGTTGAAGTGGCTGATTTTCCTGAAGCTCTTGTTTCTAGGACAAGGAGGCAGCCTTTGTGTCTCTGTTGGGAGAGTTGGCTCTGTTAAAGGGATGGTGATTTGTGAGCAAGAGTGAGCGAGTGTGCATTTGCCTGTTATACTTGATTAAACACCTAGAATTCTTTTCTAAAATCATAATTGCCAGTAAAATTTTGCCCTCTACCTCCAACTTAACATTTTATACTCTGAGGACCAGAGCCCAGGACAACTAGAAAGAACGTCTGACACATAGAAGTTCACTGAGTGCCTGTGGAATAAGTAAATACTAGCACGTTAGCTCAGCTTTGTTCTAGGCACTGTGCTATGTACTTAAACACATAGGGAAATGAGGTAATAAGTGGGAAAGCAAACTACAAATAAGAAAAAGCTGGATTTCTCTACCCAGGCAGTCCCCCTGGGGCTTGTTCTCAGTTTAAGTCTCCTTGAAGGCAGGGACCATGCAAGCATATAGGCATTTGAACATTCAAGAAACATTTACTGAGCCTAATGTGTGCCAGGTATATTTTTCTAATGCTGAGGGTACGACAGCGAAACACATAAACAAACATTCCTGACCTTACTCTGGTAAAAGTTACTGGACAAAGACTGAACAAGGAACAGAGTTTAGCTTTATCTAAGAAATAGCTTTCTGACCACTAGACCTGTCCAATGATATAATGTGTTGCCATGTTAGATAGTAAGCTCCCTGCCTCTGTAAAAGTTTGACCAGAGGCTACGTGGGCATACACTGTGGAAAAGAAGAGGGGGGTACAGTGGATCCTGCTGACGTCTGCCCATGTCCCCCTTCCCTTATCTCTCTGGTGCATGCTGGCCAACTGCCAACTGCCAGGACCTGCATTGATTTGCCTGATAGCTTTCTCTGCACCCCCCTTGAGCATATTTTGCTGCCCAGTGAGCAAACTAAGTGCACCAAGGAATTAATACCTCCTTGGAACAGTCTTTTGTATGTCACCTGGCCAGAGAGAGACCAGGGCCTATGGCTGAGTAGGCAGCTAGCAGGATTTATTGCCTGCTACCCATTAGACTGGGGCACTGTAGGCCACAGGTATAGCATGGTTAAACCATGCTTTTTTTGGTGAGGAGGGGAGAGGCACAGGTTGTTCAGTAGGTGTCACAGACCAGTCATGTGTGTGCCCAGATCATCTTCAGTAAAGGACCTGTTCACTTAGCTGCTGGGAAAATGATCATCAGACAGACTTCAGCCGCTGACCCCTTCAGAGATAACTTCAGCTGCAGAAAGCCCCCTGCCCAGGTTAGTCCACATCCAGTGACAGACTGGTGCAAGAATAAGAAGGCCTGGCCATCTCGATTGGATTTGGGACAGTTCTGAAGGGCCAGCCCAGGTTCCAGAGCTCCTTGGGGTTTAGCACCAGGCTGCTGTTTGTCTGTGTAAAAGCTGGACTCCTCCCTCTGCCTGTGTTTCTTTCCCATCCTTCTCTATGACTTGTGTGGATCTCATGGGTAACCTTTAATAAATACCCTGCTGCTTTACTCCATCTCAGAGGCGGGTTCCCAGGGAACCCACCCTAGGACAGTGAGACATCATCCCTGGTGCTCAACTGAGCTCCAGAATCAGTCTGCCAAACTCGGTTCCTTCCCATATTGTCATTCTACAGCAAGCTCTACCTACCTTGAGGAGTGAATTTTTGCCCAGGCCCCACTTCTTCCCCACTGGTCTTCATCTCAGCTTTTCAAGGAAGAGATGTATGTGGACAGGCTGGCGGGAGTATGGTAACTGCCTCCCCAACAGCTACGCCCCTTTCCCCAAACAGACACGCACCATTACTGTGTTGCACGTTGATACCTCAGGCACTGTGCACCCACACAAGCCTAGTCAATGGGTCCCCAAGAAGATGACACTGTCATGGCCCCCAGAGCAGCATCTCTGGATCCGAGGCACATTCCAGCGGCCAGGACTGTGACAGGAGCTTGCTTTATTAGATCCCATTATAAATGGATGATTTGCCATCTCTGAAGATAAATGGGAAACTTAATGCAGAAGTATCCTGTCTGGGGAAACTTGAGAGTTATGGATGTTAGCTTTGTAGCTTTATGAAAGCACTTTCTTATAGATACTGAAATGACCAAGATTAGATTGAATTAGTATGTACTGTTATGAGCCTTTTCTTCCCCTATCCATCTTGATTTTTTTTTAAGGGAAAAGATTTACCTCCTGCATGAGCATTTCATAAAAATGCAAATCTCAAGTTTGGGTTTGGTAATTAGCAGGTTTGCCTCCTAGTGCTAACGAGGCAGCTGCCCAGCTGGAACTATCTGTGGCAGTGGGGAAGGAGGTGCCCTCTGCTGGCTTCCCTTGGGGGTGCTGACTGTTCCTTCCTGCCTTCCCCCTCCCCCCAAGCCAGGCGCTTCACCTGTGCAACTGGATTAGTGAGACCTTCATCACAGCAGCTAGGTTCCTATGGCCACCGCCCGCCCCCCCACCCTGCCGCGGAGTGGTGTGGCCCTAGCTCACAGAGACCCCACTCCCATTACAGTGTTCCGCAGCGTGACCTTTAGACCCAGGGCCCAGCTGGGTGCAAGGCTTTTTGCTAGCAAACAAATCTATCTGCTAAACATCCAAGCACTTGTGATACCAAACACAGTGCCAGGCACTGGAACAAGAAGATGAACATGCTGACGCTCTGCCCTTGAAGACATCAGTCTAATCAAGGGGAGAAATGCAGACATAGACAATTTTTAAACCAGCGCTGTCTGGTAGAACTTTCTGTGATGATGGAAAGGCTCTATATTTATGCTGTCTGGTGTGGTAGCCTTTATTTAGCCTCGTGTGGTCCCAAGGAAATAACTGAAGGACAGGGTTCTGGAGGGGAATTCCAGGCCTAGTTTTTCAATCCTTCTGGAATTTCAGGCAAATCATTTGTGTTTTAAGCCCCAGTTTTACCTTCTGTAGAATGGAATTATTAAGGCCTGCTCTGCCTGTCTAAAATATGAGAGCAAATAGACCTAGCATTCATCTGGCCCAACTTCCTCATTCTAGGCAGGTGGGGAGTTTGGCTGTAATCTGTCTGGTCTTCTGGTAGGGAGGGAACGGAATTAAGCCCCTAACCCCTAGTCCCTGGCTTTTCAACTCCTGCAGGCTGCTGTCAGGGGTGTTGTAGGGATTGAATATGAAAAAAGAAAGGAAGATCTTTTGAAATTCAAAACCGTATCTGAGGTCATAAGCTCTTTGGAACTTTGGTGGTGGGTGGAACCACCCATACAAGCCAAAGTGGCTGTTCAAGAATCACAATCAACGTCTGCCCCAAATATCAGCGTGATGAAATGCCAAGAGTCAGGCTGCAGAAGGAGGAGGGAAAACGGCGTGTGTGAGCCAGGAAGTAAATGGAGCCCCCAGGTTTTGGGGGCCCAGGATCCCTATCAGTGAATGAGGTGTTTCAGCCTGGCTTCTGAAGCTGCTTCTGAGCCAAGGAACTCTGCAGAAATGAAGAGAGGGAGCCCCAAAATGAAATAAAAATCGAGGAATCCTCTCAATGGCCTCCAGGGGAGTGTCAGCACAGAAACAGAATTTGAATGAGGTGTTCAGCGCACTGGATTGGGAGATGCAAGAGGCCAGGAGCAGTTAGTCTCAGGTGGAGTCATTTAAAATTTAAAAAACAGATTAAACAGCCTTCTTTTCATGATGATAAGCACCACAGTGCCTATCCCAAATCCCAGTGTGCTGTGAAGTGCTGAGCTCTGTCAAATAAAAGCACACAGGCTACTTCTGTTCACCAGACAGCACTGGACTAAGGCCTAGGGGCTCCCACATCAGTCCCCACCTGACCCACTGGAGCCTCAAGGGCTCTGCCCAAGGCCCACAGCCCCCAAGCTATCTCTGTTTTAGGCTTTGTCCAGTGTCTGGGATGGCTCCTTGTGCTGATGGGAGCGGCTCCTTCTATACCACAAGTATTTTTTAAAACTCTTGCCTACTGGTTCCTCACTTTGGGCCTGGGGAAGGTGAGATCTTGCCTCTGATGAAATGCTGGCTTCTCAGCCTCCAGCTGATGCAGGAGCAGAGCTGGAAGAACCTTAGGAAAGCTTTTAACGGTCTTCCGCTCCATTTAACAGAGTAAAAACTGAGGTCCCAAGGTAGTGCCTTACCCAAGGTCACAGAACTGGTCAGCTGCAAGGTTGAAACTGAAATTCAGGATGGCTAACTCATCCAATCATTCAGTCAAGAGGTTTTAAGTACCTAATATATTCCAAGAACTGTGCCAGCCCAGGAGACAATGGAGAATGAGAAGACATGGTCTGTATTCAGTGAGTTTGCCTTGGAGTGGGGGAGAATGAATTCATAACCCTAGATGTTTATAAATGTTACGAAGGAAAATAACAGGGTGATAGGAGAGAGAAGTGGGGTGGAAGTTACTCTGTAGACTAGGTGGCCCTATTTGAATAAGCTCATTTATGCAGGAGTACGGGCAGGTCAAGATGAGGAAGAGGATGTTTCAGGGGGTGGCAACAGGTGAGGAGAATGGGATAGGGGACTTCCCTCAGGTTAAATGAAACAGGACCTGCATTTCCTTCCCGGGGGGCTATCTCCTCTAGCTCTGACTGCAGAGTCCAAGGCCACAGAGTCTGCCTGCTTCTTCCTCTAGGTGAGTGTGATGGGCCCAGCTCTCTGGAGACAGACCTCCCCAAGCTTTCACGTAAGGGGGCACAACAAGTTGGCTCACATCACGCCCTCTCACAGGCCATGACAGTACCATCTCATGGTCATCAGCACTGGCTGGAATAAGGCATGCACACCGCTTAGCACCCACCAGAGATACTACGGACGCTCAGTCTAGCTAGTTATCCTCATTACTGACTGAGTCGGGTCTCCTCCATTAATGAAAGTTTACTTTTTTTCCTGAAATAAGCTCCTTGATCTTTTCTCATGACCTTCTGACCTGCTGTACTCCCATCTTTCAAAAGCAGACAATATAGGGATGTTAGCTCTCCCCTTGGTTCTGGCCCAAGTGTTATGACCTCAGTGAAGTCACTGTCGCTCCCCATATGTGTTTTTTCATCTGTCAGTTGATGAGCCTGTTCTGAATCTGAATTCCTAGCAGGTGTGCTGTGGCACAAAGAAGCCTCAGACAGGTTACCTGTATGTGGGGATAGAGTTCTTCTGTCCTGGAGATGCCTCAGTGAGTGAGGCAGGCCAAACAGGGTGTCCCCTAGCTGTGAGGAGGTGAAGCTGTTTGCTCCAGTGTGCAGAACAAATGTTACCATGTCTCGGAGTGCTGCAAGGCGGATAAAGCTGACAAGTTCAGGAAATCATTCCTGAGGTCTCTGTTGAGATAATATTGCTAATATTCTGTGAGTCATCTTTGAGCTTCAAACTGTACCTCTTCCAAGAAGTCTGCCCCCAAACCATTGTTCACTGTCATTTTCCCATTATGGTCTCCTCAGCATTTATGAGCTGCTTTAGCCTGAAATTAATTAATCTGTGCCTCTTTATATGTGGCCTGTGGGTTATTTCCTACAACAACTGCTACCAATACTGCTGCCGCCACCATCGACTGAGCACTCAGGTGCCAGACACCTCACGAAGAGCTTTGCTGTTCGCTCTCAGAACAGTGCTGTGGGACATGCAGGCACTATTGTGTGTGCACAAATGGGAAACTGGGGCTTAGATGGTTTGAAGCAATAGCTGAGTCAGGATTTGGACATGAGTCTGTGGGTCTGATGGAGCCCGTGCTCTTAGCTAATTAAGTAGTATGTTTTGGTGTGTCCTCTCTCCTGGCTGGATTGTGGACGGCCTAGGGAAGAGGCACTGTGCTTACTGCCTTCTTTCCATCTCCCCATGGTTCAGGACTATGCTCAGTGATTATTGCCAGCACACCAGATGTTTCAGTGTAAATAAACAGTGAGAGCCAGGACAACCTTCCCTGGGTCACAGATAGAAGGCACTATTGGCCACTAGATTACCTGGGTGTGGGAGGTGAGCATATGAAATCTCACTGGCACCATGGCACACAGCAAAGCAAGCCCAGGTATTCTGACATCTGGTGTTTGGGGTAAGAGGATCCTTCCAGGGTTAGGAGCCTACCCCTGAAACCAAGTACCCAGGCAATGGGTACTGGTCCTGAGGTGTCCCCACAGCTTGCTCTGTAGCTTTCCTAGGTCTCTCCATGGGAGGGGGAAACAAGAGTCAGTTATTGACATCTGGGGTTATTGGTCCTGGTAACCTGAGGTAGGGTTCAAAGAGCCAAACAGTGCTCACCCATCAGCCCTGGCCTCCAGTCTGCAGTTTACCATGTCATCTAACAGAGCCTGGATCTGAACTCTCAACGCTTACTCCCTCCCCCGCTCCTGGGGCTCATTGTCTTCCCAGGTTGTGGATTGGTTCTTAGCTGGTCTTCTCACTTCATGGGCTGCCAGTCATGTCCTATGAAGGATTTACATTTGGACGCTTGTTTAGTTCTCCATGGTGGCCCTGGGAAGCTCCCATCTCACTCACCTTTCACCTGAACACCAAACCACACACATATATATGCTGTGTGGTTAAGGGTCAGACAGACCTGAATTTGACTGTCTGTCCCAACCCTGGAGCATGTACCCTTGGACAAGTTTGCCAACATTCACTGAAGAAATATTTACTGAGCACCTACTGTGTGCTAAGTATTATTTTAGGCATGGGGTGGCCTAGTAGACACAAGGTGGTAAAGGACATGTGGTGGTTTAGTGTGTAGAATAGGACAGACAGGTACTTGCCTGGAAGGTGGTTGGGTAAGCCCTGCATGAGTTAAAACTTGAATAATGATGAGGAAGTAATCTGGAGGGAGAACGTTCTGTTGTGACCACAGGAACAGCGAGTGCAAAGCCCCGGGACACAAAGAAGGCTGACATGTTTTCCAGGTTTGTAACTTGTTGCTGTATGTAGAGTAGATCACAGGGATCAAGAGTGGCCATAGGGAGGAGTCAGGAGGCTATCACAGAGGTCCAAGGCAATGGTGATGATGGCTGGGTTACGTTAGCAATTTGAAACTATTTCCTCCCTACAAAACGAAGATGGTAACTGTTAACTACCTTGCAGGACTGCTGTGAAGTGTAAATGAGTAAGTACACAGCATGCAATAAATGGTAACTATTACCATTAATACAGAGAGTAATAATCATAAGCATGGGCAGGAGCTGAGGGCTCCCATAGCTAGGCCCTCATGGGAGGACTGAGCCTTTAATTAAGCTGAGACTTTTCCAATCAGCAAGTCTGGGGTGCTTCCAGTGAGTCCAGGGTCAGATGCCTATAGCTCTCTTGGCTCAGCCTTCCTGGACTTGTAAGTGCACAGAGAAAGGCCCGTGACTTCTCCGTGTTGTCAAAGCAAGCAGACCCAGAAATGAGAAGGCGTGTGCACCCATGCTCCAGTTGTTCCTCAGAAATGCCTGGGAGAAAGCCTTTCCTCATCCAGGAGGTCTTCCTAGCTAAGACAGGGGCCCAAGGCCCACTTTTGAGCTAGAAGGGGAAGCAAGCCAGGATAACAAGACAAGGAGGAAGGCTCCTTTTATTTCTGGCTCTCCATAACTCAAGGCAGGGACATGGGGCAAATAGAGGAAGAGAAAAGAATGGGTGAGTTGGATCATTCCCCAAGTTTACATCATCTTTGAGATGACAGAAGGAGACAAAAGAGGCAGAAGATCCTACGAGAGACTTGTTTAGATGCTCACAACTGGGCAAATATGGCAGCTGGACCGCATGGCACATTTCTGCTGGAACAAGCAGGGTTTTTTCATCTGCAGCAATCTACCTTTTCCACGTGGTGTTGGGGCCAAACCCAATGAGAGGCTGAAGGGCTCCGGGGACCTGCAGGAGCCCTACCTGCTCTCTTAGTTTGTGATAGTGATACAAGGACGTTTAATGAGCTTGTCAGTCCTCAGGTCCCAGGAGGCTTTTGCCTTTTTCCAGACCATCTCTGATGCACACACATATATCTTAAAAAGAAAAAGAAAGAGAGAGAAAAGCTATTTTATTTCATTGCCAAACTGTCCACTTTAAATACCCTTTTTATTACAGTATCTGCATAGTAATACTAATAATAGATCTTGTTGGCAGCTCTAATGAGGCTGGAGAATATAAGGTTTCTAATAAAGTTAATTGTTACCTTTAATATTCTCATACATTTTTACATAGTAAATCTTTAGAGGAGAAAAAAACACTCCATTTCATCCTTGTTAAACAGCTGGTTCTAGACTAGTTGGAGACAGACTGCTGTAGTGACGTGGGCTGGGGGCTTGACTCTCAGAGAAGTTGGATTCTGATCTCCAAACTCTTTTTTTGCAGTAAGGGCTTTCAGTCAGAAAGGTCTGGGTTTGAATGCTGGTAGTGTAGCTGGCTGTGTACCCCAGCTAGGGTGAATTGATTACCTTGTTTAGCCTCAGTTTCTTTGTCTGTAAGATGCAATTCATGATAAATGCATATAAAACTCAACATGGTGTTTGGCATCTTGTCAGTGAACCACACATATGAACCATTATTTTAAACTATCAAATACAATTATTTTGTCCACTAACTGTGCGTATCATTAATTGTGAAGTAAATCAGAGTGTTACAATCATTGTATTTGAACTTCACAGCTAGCTAAAATTTCTGTTCATCTATTTCTCCAGGTTACACAGTAGAAAGTGATAGATCGATTAAGAACCCTACAACTTCTCAGAACCAGTAATTTATAGGCAGCCCTCCGTCTCCATAACTCCTCTCCACCTCAAGTCTAGCACATTTCAGACCAACTTTATTGTCTGCCCACCTCTTAACTAGGCCTGTGCCTACTGCCTGGGCCCTGGACCAACCTTGATTAAAATGTTGACAGAAAGGGAGGGTAACTTTTCCCAATCTCGGGACAAACACTGACTCCCGTCCAACCTCTCTTATCAGTCATAGTTTTTCTTTGTTTTTACTTTCTCTTGAAATATCATGATTTTTACAGTTACAGAACAAAGAAGAACGTATGTTTCACCATTTATTATACAGCTTATTTCATATATTTTTGACAGTTTCATCACGTTTCTGACATTTACAATGTTTTTCTCCCAGGAGGGTGAGTTGAAGAAGACGTTTACTCCCACCCCCACCCTTGTGATCCAGGAAAGTTAGAGAGGAACTCAAGGTGCCTTACGTTAGGAACAGGCCTCTGTGACTTGTGTTCCAACAAATGGATCACCGACAATATACCCCCACCTCCCTGACTTTCCCTACCCAGCCAGGGGTCTCCTCTTCACAGCAACACCTCTCCCTACCTCCTCTCTGGCGGACAAGTGATAGGAAATACTGTGACAGTATGGTTTCCATGGCAACCCTCATTTCCAGTTAAACAACCAGGCCCTGATGAAAGGAATCTCCTTTGCTTTGGTTAAAGGGTATGTTGGGAAGGGTGTGGGGCCTGTTTCTTCCTCTCTGGTCGCCCTTTCTTACTCCCTACCTCCTTATCTCCTTTTCAGGGATGATGTCCCTGAGGCACTGAGGGACCAGGCTTTGCCTAGGCTCTAGAGAATGGAGAGTCTACTCCAGGCTGGACCAGAGGAACCACGCTGGGGACTCAGGTCAACTCACAGCTATAGTTTCCTCCCAGACCTGCCTACCCCACGTTCCCAGGTCCCCTGTCCTTTCAGAAGGACCTGCTAGGGGAGGACATGGACTGGTGGAGAACCTTGTGTCCCAACAGGTGGTTGAGTAATTAAGTGAGCTTTATGCACACAACACTGTTTTGCCTAATGTAATTGCAGTTTCTATATAAATAATTCACAGAAAATTATTAGAGTGAGGACATTGCCCGCCTCCTCATAATTTGCTTAACCGAAATAGGCTCTTTCATCATCTGCGTTGATTTGCCTTAAAACCATGTACTCAGTATCCTTCATAGACCTGTTCCTTCACAAAGGAAAATGCAGAATTTAATTAAGTTATGCAAATTGGGTGTCCCCTGCCTGGGGAGAAGCAGGGTGTTTGCCCACTAGGCTGTGGGGTAGTGCAGGGAAAGGGAGGAAGGGTCGTCCTGCACCACAAGTGGGGGGCAGCTACTTGGGAGCTACAAGGAAGCTCCCCCAAGAGAAAGTGCAGCACCCTATGGCAAGTTCTGGAGCTGGGCCTCATTGAGGGGGCAGCCGAGTCAGAGCTGGAGCTCTTGGCTCTGCCTCCTGACTTACCAGCTGTGCAATTTTAACCTCACTACACCTCGGCTTCCTGCTCTATAAAATTAAGATAATAAAGGCACTGATCTCCTAGGATTGAGGTGGAACATAGATGAGAGGATCTGTGTAAAGCATTTAATATGGTCCTGGCCATGGTGCTTAATATGCAGCTGCTATTACTGCTTTATTACTATTAGTATTGTTGTTACTGTTAGGTATATCAGACTCTTGGCTTGTGGCTTGCACTGCTCTTGATGAAAATACCTGGCTGAGTCTATCCTGTTCTTCTTGTTCAAGGAGTTAAATTTATGACTTATAAGTTATTTTATGATTTTTGGAAGATACTGTCAAATTAAAACAGAAAACCTGACATTTTGGAGGCAGATTCTTCAAGGTTCAAATCCCAGTTCTGATCCTCACATACTGTACTGTCTCAGGCAAGTCACTTTACCTTCATGGGGTCATGAGTGCCTCTCAGCTACAGTGTGGGTTGTATACTTGCCTCTGTTGGGGCTTGTGAAGATTAGGAGGAATGTTTACAAAGCATCAGGCACAGGTCTGCCACACAGTTTATGCTCAACAATTGGGAAAGTGAATTTGGAGGCTGGAGCCAGCATCCCCTCGTAAGTATAGGCAGGGCTAGACTTTTCCTTAGTGGTGGTCCTTCTGCACCTCCTTCCAGGCACCCTTACTCTCATGCTTTCTGGTAAAGCATCAAAGAGTCCAATAAACTCATCCTGAAGTATGAGACTGATGAGCTTAAAAGCTTTACTCCTCCTAAAGATTTTTCCAAGAGGATGGAATACTTAATTGTTTTTAAAACAAAGTTTTGGTGGTCTAATTGGAGCATCCCATAACCCCACAATAAAGCAGAGAGGTGCTCCTGAAATCTCCACTGGAAAGTGATGTCTTCCTTGCAGAGGAAGCACTGGGTGCGGGAATCTGCCCTGATGGCTCGTGCCTCTCATAACTCTGTTCCTGGCTCATATTCCAGTTCTGTCACAGAGCCAGTTCCCTCATTCATTTATCAAATATTTATTGAGCACTTACTATATACCAGGCACTGCAGGAAACATTGGGTTTACAGTGCTGAGAAAAACCAAAACAGCTTCTGCCCTGGTTGAACTTAAAAGCTAGTGGGAGGGACAATTACTAAACAAATGGTAGCGCTTGTCAATCTATAGTTACATACTCAATAAGAATTTAAAAGGAAAAGATGGGAGCAGTGAGACAGTATAGCAGAAGAAGGGAATTTGAATGCTGGGGATTTCTAGCCAAGATAGAAGCATAGGTAGATATACTTTTCCTCCTCACACAACCAAAAGAAGGACAACAACAAATTTAAAAACAAAGAATAACCAGAACTGCCAGAGAATTGAACTGTATGGGAGTCTGACAACCAAGGAGTTAAAGAAGACACATTCATCCAGAACAATAGGAGGGGCATAAATGGGCAGCCAGGGCAGAGAGGACTCATGGAAAGGTGGCAGCTGGTGGACCAGGGCAGGCAAGGCAGTGGCTGACTGACAGGCTGAGGGAGTGGCTGACTGAATGGGTGGTCCCACATTTGTGTGCAGATAAACTGGGAGGAAAATAGGGGAGTGAGACAGACCGTACAACCCAGGGCCCCAGTGCAGGGAAATAAAGTCTCAAAACCTCTGACTGAAAAAAGTCTGTGAGGGTTGAGGCAGCAGGAGAAACTCCCAGTGTCACAGGAGAGTTTGTTGGAGAGACCCACAAGGTCCTAGAACATACACAAATCCACCCACCTGGGAATCAGCACCAGAATGGCCTGATTTGCTTATGGGTAGTGGAGGAAGTGACTGAAGGCTGGCTGAGAGTCAAGCAAGTGGAATTGTTCCCTATCAGACCCCTCCCCCACATAGAGCACCACAATGCATAGAGAGGGGTTGCCCCGCTCTGGTGAATACCTAAGCTTCCACCCCTTACTAGTAACAGGTGTGCTGAGATAAAAAAATATGGCCCAAATGAAGGAACAGATCAAAGCTCCAGAAAAAATACAACTAAATGATGACAAGATAGCCAAGCTATAAATGCAGTGTTCAAAACACTGGTAATGAGGATGCTCACAGAAATGGTTGAGTGTGGTCACAAAATAGAGGAAAAAGTGAAATAAAGAAAAATATACAGGGAACCAACAGTGATGGGAAGGAAACCAGGATTCAAATCAACAGTTTGGAGCAGAAGGAAGAAAGAAACATTTAACTGGAACAGAATAAAGAAACAAGAATTCAAAAAAATGAGGAGAAGCATAGGAACCTCCAGGAAAACTTTAAACGTTCCAACATCTGGATCATAGAGGTGCCAGAAGAAGAAGAGGAAGAGCAAGAAATTGAAAACTTATTTGAAAACATAATTAAGGAGAACTTCCCTTATCTGACAAAGGAAGTAGACTTCTGGGAAATCAAGGAAGCTCAGAGAGTCCCAAAGAAGGTGGACCTGTGGAAGCACACACCAAGGCACATCATAATTACATTACCCAAGATTAAAGATAAGGAGAGAATCTTAAACGCAGCAAGAGAAAATGTGACGGTGACCTACAATGAAGTTCCCAGGAAACTATCAGCTGATTTCTCAAAAGAAACCTTGCAAGCAAGACAGGGCTGGAAAAGAAGTATTCAAAGTCATGAAAGGGAAGGACCCACATCCAAGATTACTCTATCCAGCAAAGCTATCATTTAGAATGGAAGGGCAGATAAAGTGCTTTCCAGATAGGGTCAACTTAAAGGAGTTCATCATCATCAAGCCCTTATTGTATGAATGTTAAAAAGACTCATCTAAGAAAAAGAAGATAAAATATGAACAGTAAAATGACAACAAACTCAGTACTGTCAACAGCCAGACCTAAAAAAAAACAAAAACAAATGAAGCAAACAACTAGAACAGGAAGAGAATCACAGAAATGGAGATCACATGGAGGGTTATCAGTGGGGTGGGGGATGGGGGAGAATAGGGGAAAAGATACAGGGAATAAGAAGCATAAATAGTAGCTGTAAAATAGACAGGGAGATGTTAAGAATAGTATGGGAAATAGAGAAGCCAAAGAACTTGTATGTATGACACATGGACAGAAACTAAGGCGGGGAAATGATGGGGGGGGGGGGCACAGGGTAGAGGGTAATAAAGGGGAGAAAAGTGGGACAACTGTAATAGCATAGTCAATAAAATATGTTAAAAAATAAAATAAATAATAAATAATTAAAAAAGCTTAATCATGAAAAAATGTTGTGTGGGTCTTGGCAAGAGTTAACTCCATGAAGAGAGAGGAAGGGCATTACTGGCGAAGGGAAGTGCATGATCAAAGGCTAGGTGGCAGAAACTGCCTTTGAGAAACTGAGAGAAGATAAGTGACTAGAGTGACTAAGAGAGACATTCGGTGAGGTTGGTGAAGTGGTTAAGATTTAAGAGTGGAGGATCTTAGGAAAATAGGGAGCCATCTGCATAGCAGGTGCAAAGCCTGGGGTCCTGACTGAATTCACAGTTAAGGAGAAGGCCCTTCAACACCCAGCTAGGCTTTGTATTCCCAAGAAGCCCATACCACTGCCCCCACCCCCACCCCTCTTAGAGGGAGAAGGAACAAGACTGTCAACAAGAAAGATTGGGGAGAATCATGGATTGGACATCAGAAAACCTAGTTTGGTTGTGAATTTACTAATAGATCCTCAGGAAATTGACCAATGTGAGCCCTCGTGTTCTCACCTGTAACAGATACACTGTGTATTTCCTGCGGACATCCCACAGCAGCTCTCCACCTTTCTTTGTCCAGTTCTGGGCCCAAGGAGGTGGGTTCACATGAACTGTATCAGTAGTCTCCCTTTCCCTTCGGCTTGGCTTATGGGAGGGACAATTATGGAGATTGGAGGGCAGGGGGAGAGTGAGGTTAAGGAATTTATTTCTCTGCTCCCATCCTGCTGGGCTATGGGTTGTCTATGTCCCTCTGTAACAGACCACTGCTCCAGGCCCATGTTTTTCTTGTATAGCCACTGAATCCAGGTTCTGGTAACTGCTCCTTCCCAGGTCACCTCAGCCTAGGAATGGCAAAGGCTCCTTGCTATGTCTAGCCCTGAGGTGCTTCACTATTCCCTGTCAGGGTCCCTCAACCCTGCCAACATCTTTGTAAAAAGTCCCCTCAGTGGATGTGATAGTTAATTTTACAATTTGATTGGGCCATAAGGGACCCAGACATTCAGTCAAATATTGTTCTGGGTGTGTCAATGAATGAGATTAACATATGAATAATACATCAAAAAAGGAGACTACCCTCCCTAGTGTGGGTGGGTCCCATCCTATCAGATGAAGACCTGAATAGAACAAAAAGGCAGATCCTCACCTGAGTGAAGGAGAACTTCTGCCTGATGGCCTTCAAGCTAGGACACTGTTTTGTAGACACTGCCGTCCAGACACTGCCAGCAGACTGGAACTGAAGCCAGTTTTCAGTCTTGAACTTACACCATCAGCTCTCCTGATTTTCCAGCTTGGTGACTGCAGATCTTGTAGCTCTATATCCACCCTTTCCACCTCATGGAACCATGGGAGGCTCTGATGACCAGGATCTGTGAAAGTGATTTGTAAACTTTTAAGTGCTATGCAATTGTGAGACATAACAATTACTGTATTTGTGTCCTGAGGACTTGTGTATTCTGTTTGTTCATTGAAGTAGGGGTTGAAGACATGATACTCAGGTGTGTGAGTTCAGGTCCCAACACATAGTTAGTAAGATTTCTGGGAACTGTCCTCCAATTAAATTAGTGAGGTATTGGCTCAAGCCATGGCCACCATGACAGCCCTTCTCTGTACTTGAGCTCATTTGTGGAGCAAGAGGCAGGGAAGTTAGAAGCACAGGACTAGAGGGTTCTAACTTCTAGTGGGTCTGGGTCCAAATTTCAGTTCTTCCTTTTTCTACCTCGGTGTTCCTTAGCAGCTTTAACTCCTTAATCCTCCAATTCTCACCTGTAATCAGGTGGGCTTAACAGGTTATCATATAGTTCTATCTAGATATACTCCACTCCACTGCATTTGTCACTTAGATTACCTAAGATCTTGGCTTGGTGCTTGACACAGCGTGAACCTTCAGGAAATACTAGTTATTACCACTGTGTCATGGGCAAGTCACTTCACTTTTCTGTGCCTCATTTACCTTTTCTTTAAAATATGTCTGAAGTTTATGAATATACTCGTATTAGTTTTCTTTTGCCACATAACAAATGTCCCCAACTTTAGCACCTTAAAAAACAAACACATTTACTATCACAAGCTCCTGAGGGTCAGAAGTTCCAGCATGGCTACACTGGGTCTTCTGCTTGGTTCTCACAAGGCTCAAATCAAGGTGTTGGCCAAACTGCATTCTTATCTGGAATTTAGCGTCCTCTTTCAAGCTCATACAGGTTGTTGGCAGAATTTAATTCCTTCTGGCAGTAAGATGGAAGCTGTCAGCCCCTAACAGGGGTGTCCAACCTTTTGGTGTCTCTGGGCCACACTGGAAGAAGAACAGTTGACTTGGGCCACACATTAAATACACTATGACATGTAATCACAAAAAGATCTCATAATGTTCTAAGTAAATTTATGATTTTGTATTGGGCTGCATTTGTAGCCATCTGGGCTGCATGTGGCCCGTGGGGCTCAGGTTGGATGCCCCTGCTAGAGGCTGTCCTTTCCATAAACAATTCACGACATGCCTGATTGCTCCTTCAGGGCCAGCAGGACAGTGTCCCTCTCAAAAAGGGCCTAGTTCCTCTTTTAAGGGTTTCATTAGATTAAGTCAGTCCTAACCGGGATAATCTCTCTCTTTTTCTTTTTCCTTTATTTTTTTCTTTTCTTTTTTGAGTAATTTGAAATCAATTGATTTAAGATCTTAATTACAGCTGGGGGGAAAAAGACCTTCACATTTGACATGTGAAATAATATAATCAAGGGAATAATAGTCTAACACCTTTGCTATATTATTGGTTGGAAGCAAGTCATCTATTCTGCCCACATTCTGTCTTGACTCCAGGGTGTGGGGAGGAATATACAGGGCGTAGCACCTGGGGGCAGAGATCATGGGGGCTGTCCTAGAATTCTGCTGATGACAGTACATTGGTAACAGTGCTCTTAATGTCTATCTCCCTGTAGCCTGAAAGCTCCCGGAGGGCAGAACTGAATGTTTACCTTTGTTTATGGTTTGCTCCTGGTACATTTGTGATAATTAATTTTGTGTCAGTTTGACTGAGCCATTGGGTGACCCAACATTTAGTCAAACATTATTCTGGATACATCTGTGATGATGTTTCTGAATGAGATTAACATTTGAATTGTAGCCTGTGTAAGGCACATTGCTCTCCCCGATGTGGATGGGACCCTTCCAATCTTGATGAACTGAATGGAACAAAAAGGCTGAGTAAGAGAAAACTTCTGCTGCCTCACTTTTTAGCTGGGACATTGGTTTTCCCTGTTCTCAGACTCGCTCTTACACTATTGACTCTCTTGGGTCTTCAGCTTGCTGACTGCAGATTTGGGGACTTCTCAGCCTCCATAATCATATTAGCCAATTCCTTAAAATCTCTCTGTTTCTTTCTCTGGTTCTATTCCTCTGGAGAACCCTAATACAGGGTTCAATAAGTATTGCTGACTTTTACCTGTGACTTTATCACCTCTCAGGTCCTGGGCCTGGCTCAAGCCCAATTGTCCTTTCATCTTCTCTCTTTCTATCTGCCTTCATTCTTCCCAGGCTTGGCTGACTGAGGAGTCAGGATCAGGGGAAGGGAAAAGGCAAAACAGTAACCTTCCTTATTACTCCTGCACCTCCTTATGGGTCCTTTTATTTTTAAGCTTCATTGAAGTATAGCTGAACATATTTAAAATATACAATTTGATGAGTTTTAACATATATATATTAAAGATAATGACTATGTTAATCATCTCCCAAAGTTTCTTTGTGCCCCTTTGCAATCTTTCTTTCCTGAGCCCCCGCCCCCCCCAATTGTCAGGCAACCACAGGTCTGCTGTCACGATGGATTCATTTGTATTTTCTAGAATTATATAAATGGAAGCATACAGTGTGCACTCATTTTTGTCTGTCTTCTTTCATGCAGCATAATTATTTTGAGATCCATCTGTGTTGCAGTATATATCAATAGTTCATCTCTTTTCATTTCTCATAGCATTTCATTAGTATATTATTTACTGAAGTGATACACTACAGTTTGTTTATCTCTTCAGCAGTTGATGGGCATTTGAGATGTTTCCAATCTTCGGCTATTACAAATAATGCTGCTGTGAACATTTGTGTGAAAGTCTTGATATGGACATACATGTTCATTTCCCTTGCACAAATATCTAAGGGAGAAATGAGTGAGTGTGTGTGTGTGTGTGTGTGTGTGTGTGTGTGTGTGGCATTAACCTTTTTTTTTTCAGGTTGAGGAAGTTCCCTTCTATTCCCACTTTATTGTGCCTTTTTGTCCTATATGGATATTAGACTTTGTTAAATGTTTTGTCTGCATGTATTGAGAGGATCATACGGTTTTTCTTTTTAAAAAATTTGCTTGTGTGATGAATTACATTGATAAATTTTGAATGTTAAACCAGCTTTGCATTCCCCACTTGTTCATAATTATTACCATTATTACATGTTGTGGAATTCAACTTTATAAAATTTTGTTTAGAATCTCTTTATCTATAACATTTTTATAACATTCTTTTCTTGCAATATCTTTGTATCTTTTTGATAACTGGATAATGCTGTCCTAGAATGCATTAGAAAGCATTGCTTCCTCATTAGTTACCTAGAAGACTTTAAGTGGAATTGATTTTGTTTTTCTGTAAATTTTTTATAGAATTCACCAAAAAACTTATCTGGGCCTGAAGTTTTATTTGTCAGAAGGTTTTGACTTTAAGTTCAATTTCTTTAATAAATATAAACCTACACATGTTATCTATTTCTACTTTAATGAGAGTTGGTAATTTGTATTTTTAGTCTATGGATTTTATTTAAGTTGGATTTATTCTCATACAGTTGTGTATAACATGTAGCTATTATTCATTTATATGTGTGGAATCTGTACAGTTGCCATGTGTCTCATTATTTTTATTGGTAGTTTGTGTATTCTATTTTTACTGATCAGCCTGGCTAGAAATGCACCAACTTTATTGATATTCTCAAAGAAACAGCTTTTGGTTTCATTAATTTTGTCTATCATTTTTCTTTTTCTATTTTATTGATTTCTCTTCTAATCTTTATTAGTATTAGACTACTTTACTCACTTTGGGTTTAATTTACTCTTTGTTTCCAAGGTGGAAGTTTATGCCTTTGATTTGATATTCTTGTGTTTCCTTCATTTCTCATATAGGCATTCAGTTCTTTAAACCCCACCTCCTCACCCAATCCCACCAGGCCAGTACTGCTTTAATGGCTTCTATGGTTTTGACTATGTTATATTCCATTGTTAATCAGTTCAGAATATTTCCTAATTTATTTTTAAATTTTTTGTGACTCAGAAATTATTTTAAAGTGTGTTATTACATTTCCAAATATTTGGGGATTTTCCATGGAGATTAATCTCTAATTTAATCCAATCAAATTGAGAAAAATTTTATGTGACTTGGGCTCTTTACATTTGTTGAGACTTTTTGTTTATACAGAATATGTTCTTTCTTATGAAATATTCTTTGTGCATTTAAAGAAATTTGCATTTTACTGTGGTTGAGTGTAGTGTTCTACAGTGTGAATTAGGTCAATTTACTTGATAGTGCTGTTCAAATCTTCTATATCTTTAGTAATTTTATTTTTAGTTGTTTTATCAAAGTCAGTAATTGATAAATTACTTTTCTCAGTAAAAGGAATACTTTTAGTGTCTGATTCTAATTGTAGATTTGCCTATTTCTCATTGTAGTTCTATCAGTTTTTCCTTCATATCATCTGAAGCTCTGTTATTAAGTACATAAATGTTTAAGACTGTTATGTCCTTTTGATAAATTGATTCCCTTTTCATTAGGAGATAGCCTTTCAAAATGCCTGGTAATATTCTTTGAACTGAAATCTACTTTGTCTGACATTAATATAACTACTCAAGCTATCTTTTTTTCCTTTTAACAGTTTTGTTGTGATATACATTAAACAGCACAAATTCACCTAAGTCAAGTGTATAATTCAGTGCTATTAGTGTATTTACAGAGTTGTGCAACCAACACCATGATCTAATTTTAGAACATTTTCATAACTCACCCCCCAAATCCTCATATCCATTATCAGTTTTCCCCATGCCCTCTCCTCCCTTACCTCAGGCAACCATTTTCACTTTTTACAGATTTACTTGTTCCAGATATTTCATATAAGTGGGATTAAATCAAATGATTTTTATTTATAATTTTTATTTTGTGTTGATTGTAGATTCACATAAAGTTGTATGAAATAGTACAAACAAAGCACATATATGGTTTAGACAGTTTCCCCCAATGGTATAATTTTGCAAAATTATAGTCATTATCACAACCAAAATATGTATACCAACACAATCAAGATAAAGAACATTTATATCATTAAAATGATACCTCATGTTTTCCTTTTCTAGCCATACCCACTTCTCTCCCACCCTTGTTTCCTCAGCTTTTGGCAACCACTAATCTGTTTTTCATCTCTATAAATTTGTCATTTCAAGAATGGTCTATTAATGGAATCATGCAGTATGTAACTTCTGGGATTGTATTTTTTCACTCACCATAATTCTTAGGAGATGCCTGGAGGTTGTTGTGTGCAGGAATAAATTTGTTCCTTTTTATTGCTGAGTAATATTCCATGGTATGAATGCACCACAATTGTTTAACCATTCATCCTTTGAAGGACAACTTGGTTATTTCTACTTTTTGGCTATTATGAATAAGGTTGCTATACGCATTCATGTACAAATTTTTATGTTAACAAAGTCATTATTTCTCTGGAATAAGTACCCCAGAGTACAATCATTGGGTTATATGGTAGATCATAAGTTCAGTTTTTCAGGAAACTGCCAAAGAGTTTTCTAAAGTGCCTAAAACTGTGCATGTGATCAAGTTTTTCCACATCCTCACCAGTGTTTGTTGTTATTTTTAAAAAATTGCCACTTTGATGTGTGTGTAGTGATATTTCACTGTAGTTTCACTTGTATTTTCCTAAAGACTAATGAGGTTGGACATCTTTTTGGTAAAATGTGTCTCCACATCTTTGGCCCATTTTCCAATTGGATTTTTTTTTTTTTTTTACTATTGAGTTTTGAGGGTTCTTTATATATTCTAGATATAGTCCTTTGTTGGATATGTGGTTTACAGATATTTTTTCTCACTCCATGGACTATCTTTTCAACCTTTTCACAGATCTTTGACAGAGCAAAAGGTTTTAATTTTATCAAAGTCTAATTTACCAAATTTTTTTCTACTTTCCTTTCATGTCTAAGAACTCTTTACTTAGCTCTAGATTTTCTCCTATTTTTTTCTAAATATTTTGTAATTTTACATTTAAATTTGTGATTTAGGTTGAGGTCTTCCCCCAGCATGCATTTCCAATTGTTCCAGTACCATATGTTGAAAAGGCTATTTTGCATCCATTGAATTGCTTTTGCACCTTTGTCACAAGTCAATTTGGCTTATTCGTGTGAGTCTATTTCTGGATTCTTTGTGCCATTACCACACAGTCTTGATTACTGTAGCTACATAAGTCTTGAATACAAATTAGACTGATTCTACCCACTTTACTCATGTTTTTCAAAATTGGTTTAGCTATTTTAGTTCCTTTGTCTTTCTTTATAAATTTTAGAATAATCTTAGGGCTATTTATACAGAAAACTTGGTTGGTATATTTTTTAAATGATTTTATTTATTTATTTTGAGAGAGAGGAGAAGTGAGGGAGAAAGAGGAGAGAAACATCAATGTGCAAGAGATACATTAATTGGTTGCATTTTGCATGCCCCCAACCAGGGACTTGGCCTGCAACCCAGGCATGTGTCCTTACTGGGAATGGAACTCACCACTTTTCAGTTTGCAGGCCAGCCCTCAGTCTATTGAGCCACACCATTGGCCAGGATTTTGATAGAAATTCCATGAAAATTATGTCAATTTGGGGAAATTTAGCATATTCACTCATCTTTCTTGAGTCTTCCAATTCAAAAACACCAATATCCATCCAGTTATTTAGATATTACTGATTACTCTCATTGAAATCATATAGTTTTCAACATACAAACTCTGTTTTGTTAGATTTATACCTAAGTATTTCTTTTTTAGAGGAGTGGCTATAGCCCTGGCTGGAGTGGCTCAGTGGACTGAGTGCTGGCCTGTGACCCAAAGGGTCACTGGTTTGATTCCCAGTTTGGGCACATACCTGGGTTGTGGGCCAGATCCCCAGTAGGGGGCTTGCAAGAGGCAACCACACATTGATGTTTCTCTCCCTCTCTTTCTCCCTCTCTTTCTCCAAAAATAAACAAATAAAAGCTTTTTTAAAATTAAAAAATAAGAATGATTATAAATGTTAACATATATGTTGTTTTTCAATTACACTTTACATTCAGTATTCTTTCGTATTAGTTCTAGATGTATAGCAGAGTGGTTAGACAATCATATATACTTTACAAAGTGATCCACCCATTCCTGATATTTCAAGTACCCATCTGGGCCCATACAGGGTTTCTGCCCACTTTCTAAATGGGTTTTTATTTCTGGTGTTGAGTTGTCTGGGTTCTTTATAATTTTAAATATTAACCCCTTATAGATGTATAATTGGCAAATTTCTTATTCTGTTCAGTAGGCTGTGTTTTTGTTTTTTGATGGTTTCCCTTGTAGTGCAAGAACATTTTAGTTTGATGTAGTCCATTTGTTTATTTTTCTTTTGTTTCCTATGCCTGAGGAGGTATATCAGAACAAAATATTGCTAAAAGAAATGTCTCAGATTTTACTGCCTATATTTTTTTCCAGGAGTTTAATGATTTCAGATTTTATATTTGTTTTTAATCCATTTTGAGTTTATGTTGTGTTTGGTGTAAGAAGGTGATCTAGTTTCAGTTTTTTGCATGTGTATGTCCTAAAATTATTATATTTTAAATTTTGGTTTCCCTGTGTTCATTGCTACTATATGTAAATATAATAGATTTTTGTATGTTTATCTTATATTCTACAGTCTTGTTGGAGTCATTAGTTTCAGAAGTTTTTGTAGGTCATTAGGATTTTCTACATAGACAATTATGTCATCTACAAATATGAACAGTTTTATTTCTTTTTTCCAAATGTATTCATTTTCTCTTTTTTAATTTACTGGCTAGAACTTTCAACACTATGTTGAATTGCAGTGGTTAGGAAAGATATTTTTTCCTTGTATCCCATCTTAGGGGGAAAGCATTCTGTCGTACACGATTTAGAATTTAGCTGTAGGTATTTTTATAGTTACTCTTTATCTACCTGAAGAAGATTCCTTTTTCTCATTTCCCCAAGAGTTTTTTTTTTTTATCATAAATGGGCATTGAGGTTTGTTATATGCTGTTTCTTCATTGATTGATATGATGATATAATTTTCTCTCTTTTTTTAGCTTGTTAATTTCATGAATTACATTGATTAAATTCTAAATATTGAATTGATCTTGCATCCCTAGGAAAAAAACCTCACTTGGTCACAGTTTAGAATTCTATTGTGTGGGTGAATTTTTCCTGCTAATATTTTGTTAAGAATTTTTGCATCTATATTCTTGAAGAATATTGATCTGTAGTTTTCTTTTTTTGTGTGTATTGTGTTTGTCAAAGCAATACTAGCTTCACAAATAAATTGGAAAATATTTTCTCCTCTTCTGTTTTTTGGAAGTGATTGTATAAAGTTAATGTTAATTCTTTGTTGTGTATTTGGTAGAATTCTCTAGTCAAATTACCTGAGCCTAAAATTTAAAATTTTGGAATTTTTAATAACATATTTAATTTTCTTAATAGTTATAGAGCTATTCAAATTATCTACTTTATATTAGGTGAGTTGTGGCAGCCTGTATTTTCTAAGGAATTGATCCATTTCATCTATGTTGTCAAAAGTATGTGGGTAGAGTTGTTCTTCATAACTTCCTACTATACTCAAAATGCCTGCAAAATTTATAATCTTATTCCTTGTTTCATTCCTGATATTGGTAAGTCATGTTTTTTCTTCTTTTCTTTGTTAGTATTGCTAGGGATTTGTCAATTATATTAATCTTTTTGAAGAATCAGCTCTTTGTTTTATCATTGTTTTCAATTTTATTTATTTTCCTCTTGTTTTTTTATTTAAAATTTCACCCAAGGATATGTTACTATGTTAATTGATTTGAGAGAGAGAGAAGAGGAGGGAGAGAGAGAGAAAGGTAGAGACATCAGTGTGAGAGAAAAACATCAATTGGTTGCCTCCTATATGCACCCCTACTGGGAATTGAACCCAAAACCTTTTGGTGTATAGGACAACACTCCAACCAACTGAGCCACCCAGCCAGGATGATTTATTTCTTCTCTTTTTTATCATTTTCTTCTTTTTTTCTTTCTTTGAATTTAGTCTGCTCTTTTTTTTTTTCTAGACACTTAAGGTGGAAACATAGATTACTACTTGAGACTAAATGTATACATTTAGTGCTATAAATTTTCCTATCACTACTGCTTCAGTGGTGTGGCACAAATTTTAATGTTTTATTTTTATTTTCACTCCTTTTCCTGTACTTTTAAAATATTTCCCTTGAGACTTCCTCTTTAATCAATGGATTATTTAGAAAGTTATTTAAACTATTAGGAAAAATTTACATATTTACTCTTATAGTTATTTCTGGTACTCTATATTTCTTTATACAGGTATCCAAATTTCTAGCTGGGATAATTTTTCTTCTGCTTAGTGGTTATTCCTTAACATTTCTTGTAGTGTGGGTCTGCCAGTGATGACTTATTTCAGCTTCTTACATCCAAAAAGTCTTTATATTGCCTTTCTTTTTTGAGAGATATTTTTGCTGGGTATAGAATTTGATGTTGACCATTTTGTTCTCTTAGTACTTTAATGATGTTGCTTCACAGTCTCCTCATCTACCTAGTTTCCGATGAGAAATCTATTGCCATTCTTGTTCGTTTGTATATAACATGCCCTTTTTCCCGTGTAGCTGCTGTTAACACTTTCTTCTTAGGGATTTTGAGCATTTATGATGTGGCTTGTTATTATAGTTTTATACATGTTTCTTATCCTTGGGGTTCACTTAGCTTCTGGATATGTTAATTTATGGATTTTGTCAAATTTGAAAAATTTGCTCATTATTCAATATTTTTCCTGCCTCTCCAATCTTGGAGATTCCGATTACATATATATTAAGATGCTTGAAGTTGTTCCACAGCTTGCTGATGCTCTCTTCATGCCTAAAATTCTGTTTTTCTCTGTGCTTCATTTTAGTTTGTTTATATTGCTATTTCTTTGTTTACCAATTTTCTTCTGCAACATTTAATTTGTCATTAATCACATCTCATGTATTTTTCATTTTACCTATTAAAGTTTTCACCTCTAGAAGTTTAGTTGGGATCTTTTTTGTGTTTTCCACATCTCTATTTAGTTTTCAACATATGAGATACAGTTATAATAATAACAGTTTAATATATTTCTGTGCTAATCCTAATGTGTATGCCAGTTTTTGAGTTGCTTTCAATGATTGATTTTTCTCCTTATTTTAGGTTGTATTTTCTGCTTTTTTGCATGCCTGGTAACTTTTCATGGGACACCAGATGTTATGAGTATTTTCTTGTTGGATATTGAAAATTTGTGTGTCCATTCCTCATTACTTTGTCTTGGCTAGAAGAGGAAGTCACTATTTGTCCTTTGAAATACTATTAGTGCTGGGGTGTCAACAGAGGCATATCTGGACATTGGAACATCTTATCTGTTAACAATAAGTGAATCGGTCTGGGATGGTCTTCAAGGATGCCTGGAGTTTATTCCCCAGTGCTTGAGATTGGCTCCCCCCCCCCGCCCCCCTGCAGAATCTACTCCCTCTGTCATACTCCATTTTTAAGATTGCATTTTTTTATGGCATATTGGCTTCTTGTTTGGATAAAGAAAAAAAAAAAAGAAATCCAAACTACTACTCTCCATCTGAGCTTATAACAGGAGCAAGAACCAGTCTTCTCTTTTCTACCAAATATATTTTGTTCTCTTTCTTCTTCATTCTCCTGTTCATTTACAGTGTAGAGTGCCCATTTTTTTCAATGCACTAAGAATTCTATAATAAACTAGACAGGCAAAATTTATAACCTCCTGCTGTGTATATTCTAGTGAGGGAGCCTATGATAATCTGAATAATGGCTTTCAAATATGCCCATTTCCAAACCTGTGAATATGCTACCTTACATGGCAAAAAAATAAAAAACCCAAAAAACTTTGCAGGTGTGATTAAGCTTAGGATTTTGAGATGGGGACATTAGCCTGGATTGTCCAAGTGGGCCCATGTAATCACAAAGATCTTTATGAGAGGCATGAGGGTCAGAACTAGAGATAAAACAACAGAAGCTGTGGTCATAGTTACAGAGAATTGTTTTAACTGACTAAATTTGTGTCAGTTTGTCACAGCACCAGTAGGATGTGAATATAGGACCAAATAATAAATGAACAAACAAATAATTAACCAATTACAGATACCAGTAAGTGCTACAGATAGAATAAACAGAATACGAATGATGCAGGAGTAGAGAATAATGGTTGTATATGGTATGGAGGAGAACCCAGTTTGAACTGGGTGGTCAGGAAAAGTCTTTCTAAGGAGGTGGCATTTCACATGAGTCCTGAAGGGTGAAAGAAACCAGTCATGGTAAGCCTCTTTCACTTTCTCTTTCTGGCCCAGCATGAGCTCCCCACCTCCTGTCTTGCTAAGAACACTGGAATAAGAGCAAAACACAATTACAAGTTATTTTTAATCTAGAGATTAATAGAAAAAGAGTGAGTTTAATTTGCAGGAGAAAGTATTAAGAGTAAATAGGGGAAAACACTCTGGCTGAAAACCGGTTGAGAAAGGCCTTGTTAATCCTCCAATAGTAGCATCACTCACATTTGAACTTGGAAAATAGCTCAGAGGGCAGTCGGTATAATCCTGCAGCTTGCTGAGAAGAGGGAGGCAACTTGTTCATAGTTGCTTAGCTAGTTATCAGCAAAACAGGGCTGGGAGCCCAGATGTTGTGTATCCCAGTTTTGTGCTGTCCTCCCCACTTTCCCCACCTCACTACCACCAGGATTAATTTCAGATTTTGGGGTTAAGCCCCTTGATCCAATTATCTGCCAAGGCACCCAGATGGTCTTGGGCAAAACCAGCTTCTTGGAGGATGCAGGAAATCCTGCTCAGTGGACTTGTTCAGACCCCCAGAGAAAAAGTTGGGGGCTCGTAGTGGGACCATCTGATGGTGAAATATTTGTTGGGAGCCTGAGTACCAACACCAACACCCCACTGAAGGGCCAGAACATTCTTTCTGGCTCCAGGCCACTGAGGCTAAGATGGTCTGCTGCCGCCTACCCATAGCCACTTTCTGTCCTCCAATTACAAATTGGTCCAAGAATGGGAATAACTGTTGAGAAGGAAAATTGGGTCAGGATTCCCAGTGCCACTAGGGATGCTAACATGCATTGAATTCCCTGGGAGCTGTCCTGAGGATGCAAACTCACTTACATGAAGTTGGCAGATGTTGACTAAAGCTTGCCTATACTCAACAACATGTTGGGTCTGGTGGGTAGAAAAGCAAATAGGGTGACAAAGAGAACAGAAGGAAGAGTAGATGTGCTAATTACAAGGGCTTCTGAGTCTGTCTGCTTGTAGGTTCTCAAAGAATGCTTGCTAGCTAAGTACTAATTCAGAGTCTCTAGACATAGTTATTGACCCTCTTCACCTGGAACTGTGCCAGGTGCATTCACAAACATCACCTCACTTAATGTCTGTAAATTTCCCTGCCATATTGGTCCTTACTGCCTCTATCCCGGGAACACAGGACATAACTGCAAGTTACGGAGTTATGACCAATGACTTGCTCAAGATGGTGAGATGCAGGTTGAGTCCACTGGAAACATTACTGTCCTCACTAAATAAATGAGTGAAGAAATTATTTGGAAACAAAGACTGTTCAAGCTAGCTGCAGTGTGCAGATAAGAGCTGATAAGGGTTCTGAGGAAGGAAAAATGTCCATGGACAGGGATCATCAGGAAATATTTGGAAGGGAAGAGAGGACTCTCAGCCTCTGCTCATGCCAGGCAGATAATCATTTAGTGAGAGAAGATACACTTTGAAGAATGATGAAATAATTTAAACCAATAAACATATCAGGAAATATGAATAAAGCTGCACACAAATTTTAATGGGGAACAGAGGAAGATCCACCATCAGGAGTAGTGACACCTATAGGGTTAAAAGCAGAAATAGGGGGGACTGGAACCTGGAGGTAAAGGGTAATGTATATGGGGAGAGGAGTTAGCAACTTGCTCCAGTCAGAGGAGGTTGGAGAAGCACATTTGGGGAGGGAACGTGATATGTAAAGCCGGGACCTGGCATTGGGTGTGTATGTCTGGGTGCCATGCTCAGCAGTGTGTGTCTGAAAGGAGGGGTTGGGTGGCAGGCAGAGGGGCCACCACTAGGCAAGGAGGCCTAAGCCAGCAGAAATCTGAGAGGAGAGTGAGTTGGTTGAAACAGCCCAGGGGAGGCCCCAGTCCTAGACTGAACCCTTGTCAGAATGCCTAACCCTTAGGGGATGAGATCCCTCACCTTGCTGTGTCTCCTCTTGCCAAGGAACCATATTTTCTGGCAAGCATCTTTTATGGTTCCCAACTCCCAAGGGCATGGCCCTCGCTCTTTACCTGGTATTTACTGCTGCCTAGGCTCTGGTCCCAGCAAGACTTTGGTCCTTCAACTCTGCTTTCATCTCCCATGCCCTCTGCCTCAGAAGCACCATCCCTTACCTGCTCCTAGAATAACAGAGGCCTCTTGCTATTGAACCACTGCTCAGCCAACCCCTCCCTTTGTACCTCACAGCCCTTCTCCCTTCCTATTCAAACCCATCCTGTGAGACCTAGTTCAAGGGCCACCCTCTCCAGGCAGCCTATCCTGGCTTTCCTGGTTCAGAATGGCCTCTGCCTCCCTTAAATAGCTACAGATTTTACTGTCCATGCATCTCTCTTTACATTTAGCACATGATCCTCAAACACATTGTCCTGCTATGGTAAAACAGTTGTGGGACTCACAAAATGTGGTTTCAAAGCACATATGAGTATTGATGTGTCAATAATATTTTTGTGCTATGGGTTTTTGGTAAATAAATGCAGGAAATTATTGTGTTATAATTTTATTGTGATTAAAACAACCTAGTATATGGGATATGGCTAAAAAAACAGTTGGCTCCCAATGAATGGTTACAGAACACATTGTTTTCTCTTCATATTGATTGATGTCTTCCCCACACAGGGTTCAGATACTCAGAAGCACAGTGGTGTCTAAACTTTCAGCATCTCTGGACCTGGTGAAAGAAGAAGAGTTGCCTCGAGCCATATGTTAAATACAAAAACAGAAACAAAAACTGATAAGCAAAAAAAAATTAAATAAATTTATGATTTTGTGTTGGGCTGCATTCATAGCCATACTGGGCAGCATGCAGCCAGTGGGCTGCAGGTTGGACACCCCTGCAGAATCAGCCACAGTTTGCAGATTCTGGGAGGGCCTGATGGCTCAGCCTCAGCCCAGATGAAGCCAGGAGGGAACTCAGTAGCTGAACCCTGAGTGTCCAGGTGCTCTCTAGTCCAGTGTTGCTGCTTTTCCTGCCTGTGTGGCAGGTGGAGGCACAGGTTCTCGGCTCACCACAGACTACTGAAAAGCTGTGGTTCACTGATAGTGATTGTTGCTAAGTACTGTCGTGCTCTTGGTCCCTAGGAATCCGTCTACTGTCTTTCTGAGATTCTTTTCTTTATTAATTATTTTATTGTTGTTCAGTTACAGTTGTCTGCATTTTCCCCCTGCCACTCCCCCAACCCCAATAAAACCCCTTCCCTCCCTTGCTTCCCCCTTGGTTTTGTCCATGTATCTTTTATAGTAGTTCCTGAAAACCCTTCCCCCCATTATCCCCTCCAACCTCCCCTCTGGTTACTGAAAGATTGTTCTTAATTTCAATGTCTCTGGTTAGATTATGCTTCCTTTTCCCTTTTGTTGATTATGTTAGAGTTAAAGGTGAGATCATATGGTATTTGTCCTTCACTGCCTGGCTTATTTCACTTAGCATAATGCTCTCCAGTTCCATCCATGCTGTCACAAAGAGGTTAAGCTCCTTTTTCTCTCTGCTGTGCAGTATTC
>PVKM010004839.1:0-50392 GCA_004027735.1 Carollia perspicillata | reverse complement strand
TGTGTGTGTGTGTGTGTGTGTGTGTGTGCGCGTGTGTACTTTTTGTAAAGAGTATAGGAGCCAGGAAACATTGGGGACCACTTTAGATTTCTGGCTGCCATAGCCATTCTAAACATCCTGAATTAGCGACTCATATATATACATGCAAACGGTACAATAATACTTAATGCCAATGGAAATTAAAGTTGTTGTATTTATCTAATGGTGGCAATTCTAAGATTTTGGGAGAGTTTATTTCATCTTCCTGAGTCTCCATTTTTTATCATTAAAATGAGGTTAATAATACTTCGTTATATGCCTTGTAAGTGGCTGTAGAGAACAGTGATAACAACGGATACGAGAGCGATAGATCAACTGTAGAAAGGGATCCAGAATGGAGAGAATGTGGTGTCATGAATGCACTGGCCCTGATGGTGTTTGCAGGTAGACCTAAGCCAGGGACCGGGGCCGGCATTCACAGTCCATGAATCATCGGTAAAATCCTCAGTCATAAAATGAAAGGCAAGTCTGAGCTATTCTTTGATTTGTTGTGGTTTTATGCCCTTTCAAGCCACACCTACCTATATAAGAACCAAGAACTTTTGAGAAACCCATTTGAAATGTTTGTTCTATTGGGTATAGCAACCTTAGGTCCAATCCTTTCATGATAAGCCCAGGTTGATTTTATTAATGGCTGGCATCTGGTTTTCAAACTTGCCCTTACATAATGAGTGAGTCCTATTTCCGCCTCAAGCTTTAATGAAGACAAAAACCTTGCACATGAGGGCAAAACACCCTTATTCTCACCAACCTCTAATCAGCACAGCTTGGGCTTCCAAAGCTACAAAAAAGAAGCTAGTGTTTCCTCAGTTTAATGACTAGGCAGAGACGTAGAGATCTCACCCCAGGCTCATTACTGTAACACAGTTTAAGAGCACAGAGACAGTGAAACTGTGGCTGTGTGTGCTGCAGCAGGCACTTCAATAACCCCAGGCTTCTGGATCATTGCAGAGCCAGGGAAATGTTAAAAAGCATGGGACCTCGGGTAGCCTCTAGGGGAACTACTGGAATGTTGTTTATCTTTAGACCGTAACAACTGGTCCAGTGTTTCACAACAGGAAGGTCTGTGCTGGAGCTCAGACACTGAAAGCTTAGAGAAGCAAAGCTTGAAATAATCCCCTCTTCTCTTCTACCTTCTGTTTCCCCACCCTCCTGGACCCCTATCCCATCCAACAATTCAGATTTAAAAAAAAAAAAGAAAATAAAGGCACAGCCAGGGCTGTGACCTTGAAATAGATACAACTTTGCAAGCAGCTTGCAGTTAACTTAATACTCTAGCTGGGATGGGACATAGCCTGATCCAGCAGGACTTTAGGTGATAGGGAAACCAGGAACTGTGCCTTCTTTTATTGTCTTTACCTCTGGATTCAGAAAAATTACCCTCTATTCAACAGCATCTGTGTTTTTAGTCCAGATATGTTCTCTCAAATCTCTTGGATGAGAAGAAAGGACGAGCTGATGGTAATTAAAATTCTAAAGTAATAGGCAATGCTTGGTAACTTTACTTTAGTTCCATGTGGTTTGGGGAGCTAACTTTAAAAACGGTGAATAAGTAGCTCTGTAATCCTGGACAAATGGATTAACAGTTCTGACATGGTGTGCAGACATCAAGGGAGAGATGACAAGAGCCTGCGTTCAGGCCCATGAGGTTGGGAGGTTGCCTGAGCCGTGCACCTTTTGCTCCAGGGATCTCTGAATCTCCCTGACAGAGAGCATAGAACTTGGAAGACTCTGGGTGGGTTTATTATTTAATGTAATGGGAGCAGATTGGTGTTGAGAATCCTTGCACACCACACCACGAAGATGTGCCTGAGTTTTGGAAGGTACAATAGGGAAACATCGGTTTGTAATGTTTACCGCTGGGTCCTGTCATCTCAACCGTTTTTGCACAACCTGCTTCAACTTGGCTCTTCTTTCCCATGATGCGGAGAAGGAAGAAAACTGGATCCAAGAAAAATGATCTTCTTTTGGTCATTTCCAGATGAAGAAGCACTTGACCTGAAAATGGATGAGTAAATCATATTGGTTCAGAAAAATCTAACTACATGCCCAGCTCCTTCTTAGAAACATTTAACCCTTAGCACTCTGGCCAGCATATATATACTCCTGAACAAACTGATGAATAAATTCATTCATTTATTTAGAAAACAACTACCATGCCTTGTCCGAAGTATATGAGATGAACCTTCCATTTTTCACTCAGAAAAGAGCCAGAGAATAAGTAGGTTACAAAGTAAACTCTAATGTCAGGCAAGACAAAATACAGATTACAAGGAGCTGGTGATGGTGATGGAATGCAGAAAATAAAAATAATTAATTCTGGCTGCAGGTTTCAAGAAGGCCTTCATGAAATTGGTACAATTTTACTTAAACCTCAGCGGCAGGTAGGTTTTGATAAAGCAAATATTGGGTGAATGCATTTCAGACTGAAGTCAAAGTAACAGTGAAAGAAAAAATATGAAAATATGTGAGCTGCATGTGGAAAACTAAGAACGGTTAGTGAGCCCGTATGAGTGGTTGACCACACCTTCCCAATGCCTCGAAAGTACTCCCACTTTCAAACTGCCATTTAGAACACCTGTGAATCTGAACCATGTCCGCATGTATTTTCTCATTTTATCTTCAACAACCCTGTAAAATCAGAATGTCTCCCATTACTTTTAGGATAAAATTCCAACTCTTTTGGGTTAGCACACTAAATCCTTTAGGGTCTGGCTTCATTCTGCCTGCATGGCCTCATCTCTAAGCCCCGACTTCCTACATGCACACAACTTTTCCTCCGGCCAGTCCCAGATACCAACCCTTCCTACTTTCCCATGCTCTAGAACTTAACATGTTACTCTTCTGCCAGACACAATCTCCCTAATTACCTCTAAATGTTGGCCTGCATCAACTTTCCGAGTCGACCACTACTACCATTTCCATGTCTGTTGTAGCACAAAGCACGGCACTCTTCATTATTTTCCCGGATTTCCACTCCCACGAAGAGCTCCTTGAGGCCAGAACAGCACCCACATTAACTTCTGAACCCACAGTGACTAGCACAGCAGCTGAAACATAGCAAGTACTAAAATAAAATTTACTGAATGACTGGATATGAAATGTTAAATTTCTGGACCAAAAAGATGATGCTCAACTTCTAAACCCTGAGTTGCCTAAGACTACACTTTCAAGGATCATTTCTATAGTTCGTTATTAAACTCTGAGTTGCCAACGCAAACAGGATGGCATGCAACTGAGGTTCGGTCTTGATTCAAGTCGTACACTAAGTTCTACACATGCCTTAGTGCCATCACTGTAGGTTTTTTGTTTGTCAGAAAATATCTGAGGCCACCTTAAGGACATAGAGACTGTAATTTTGCTGTCTCAATCTCAGCTGAAATGAAAGTGCGTTTGCATGAGACAGTAATCACTTAACTGCCTTGCTGCCATAAGAACACTAATAATTTGGCCCTTCCAGACAGGCTTGGGAATGTGATTAGGAACCATTTGAAAAATGACACCCCACAGTAAAATGGAGCTTTGTGGCCTCTTCTCCAATCCCAGCTTCTGATCCTTTAAAACCTCCTTCAGAAGTTTTTTCCCTCTCCTTGTGTACGCTTACCAAAAAAACTGACGATCAGAATTCTCTTTTGAAACTAGCCTTACATGCCAAATTATCCTGTATTTATTTAGGCAATATTCAAGTCTCTGTGTTAAAAAAAAAAAAACCTTAATTCTTGCTATTGAATCAGCCAGTGAAAGTCTATGGTAGATTACGTGGCCAGTCATTATTCTTCTTTGCCAAATGCATATAAACAGAAAATGACTTCATGAGCTTTGTTCTTATTTGTGGCCTTCCTATATCTTGCTGAACCTTTATAGATAGCACTTGTCTCAGTCAATATCTTGACAGTGCTATTATTGGGTAATGGAGTCCAGGTTTGGGAGGTACCTCAAGGTTGGATCCTTTCTATATAGTTCTCTGCCAAATGGCTGCAGAATTTCTGTTTTAAAACATCTTTAACAGAGAACTCACTAACTCCTAAAAGCTCATCCTGTCTTTGAACAACACTGGCTATTTCACCTCGCGAGATCATTTTTTCTGGAGTTCCCATAACATCAGTCCTAACCTACCATTAGGGCCACGGAGCACAAATATAACCCATTGTCCATGCCGGCTTCAGATACGTGAAGATGCCAAGGCACTTCTTCTTCTTTTTTTTTTTTTCTGCAAGTGACTCCCTGAAGGTTTTAAGTCATGCTCCCTAGGAAGGTTTTAAGGTTTTAAGTCATGCTCCCTGAAGATTCCTCTGATTGTCAGTGTCACTCCAAAGTCTGGTCCCTAGATGTAAGAGCTGCCATCTAGATATTTTTTGAAGAAACAACAAAATCAGGACCAATATATTCCACCTTCATCAACTGACCTGAGCCCCACACTTCTTCCCTTGATCTTACATTTTCCATTCTGCTTTTAAATTTACCTTTCAGGTTATTTTTAAATTAAGCTCATGCACCCATTATATTACCTTTCCTTTCCCTGTGCTACTATAATTTCTAGCACACAGAATATTTTACTATAGAAAGTACTGATAAGTAAAGAAAGTTGTAATACACTTGTATATATTTATTGAAGCTCTCATTCTGCCTGGTGCAAAAAAATACTTAATTTTTGCCATTCTGGGTAACCTTGGTCATTTTTTAGTTTAACTCTGCCCCTTTACGATTTCCCTTCTATCTTTTTTGCAAGAGTGTATCTAAGCTCTGAGGTTTATGTTACATCATGCTGAAAATATCAGGCTGATGCTTATCAGTGCAAGATGCTTGTATTTGCCTATAACATCAATGCCCACGCGTTCAACTGCCTTCTCTCCTCACCAACCCCTCCACTGGTACACTAGATCCCACCTACTCCTCAGAGGGAAAAGATATCCACCCCTAATCTATCCCAGAACAATTACTGATCTCCATAACCCCAAACCTTATCCTCTCTCAGCCTTCCTAAACTCAGGAAATGGCAACTCTAACTTTCCAGCTGCTCAGGACAAAAGCCGTGGACTTATCTTTGACTTTTTCTCTTTTTCTCATAGCTAACATTTATTCTTTTATAAAATGCCATGCTGCTATCTACCTACTACATCCTGAGTCCAACCACTTATACTGATCTACACTGTCACTCCTTGTTCCAAGCCACCATCATATCTCACCTGGATTATTGCAATAGTCTCCTTACAGCCGTCTCCGCTTCCCCTTTTGCCCCTAGAGGCTATTTTACTCAGTACCATTGTAATAATCCTGTTAAAAACTAAGTCAGACTATGTCACCCCTCTGCACAAAACAGTGAAAGGCTTCCCATCTCCCTGCAAGAGTCCAAGCTTGGATCAAAGGAAATGGCCCCATGTGATCCGGATTCGTGTTGTCTGCCTGATCTTGACTTCCCCTACTCACTGCTAACTCACCACACTGCACTAGGCTGGTCTTCTTAGTCCTCAAACACTTTAAATATACATATGCCTCAAAGCCTTTGCACTGGGTGTTCCTCAGTATCTCCATGGTTCTCTTTGTCACCCTCTTCAGGTCTTTGCTAAATGAGACCTTCCCTGTCTTCCATATTCAAACTCAATTACCTCCCTCCAGCAATCTCCACTCAATTTTATTATTTTCAACTTTGTAAGTATCCCTTTTACTGTATTTATTTTTCCTTCCTCTGCTATCTGCTTCTCATCACCAAAATGCTTCATGAAGGCAGGGATTTGTATCTGGTTTGTTATGTTTTTTTAATTAGTGTATTCCAAACCACTAGAACACTGTCTGGCACACACTCTCAATAAATGTTCATTAATTGAAATCCCACAAGTCTCTTACCATATGTTCCACATCTTGTTCTGCTTTGACTTTGCCTTTTTCTGACCATGGTGCTTTTCTAGTCCACAAGCTCCTATCTCTGAGCTCTCCACACAGATGCATAAGCAATTTCTGGATACTGTCTATGCCACTCTGGGACTGCTGACACTTCTGAGGCATGCCTTTGGGCTTTCCTGCCCAGACATGATATGGTACCACTTCTTATTCAGTGCTGCTCCCCTGTGCTGGACAAAGTACCCTAGAACCTGCCAGAATCCATTCAGGAAGTAGGCCCTTGGTCATCTGTAATCTCAGATCACTTCTTTGGGGGGAAGTGTAAAATTTAACTATTCACTTCTCATCTCTTTCAAGTTAACCACTGAATGGGTGAGTCACTTCCTCAGAAGTCTTCTTTAACTTCTCATTGGCTTGTTTACCTCTTTTCCACCTCCAGAGTTTAATCTCACTATGGTCAATGTGAAAACCATTTAACCTTATCGCTTCTATGCCAATACCAACTCATGCCAGAACCTTCATTATTAATTTCTGAAAAACTCAGGCTCTCGCAAGTCCCACAGCATTTTCTCTCAAGGTTTTCATCTCTGCCATGGGCTTTGAAACACTATTCTGAAACTAAAAAGCTGAGCCTTTCCTCCTTTCTTGTGCTTGAGCCTCTGCAGTAATGATTCATCCTGAGGGCATGAGGCTAAAGAGAATAGCCCCAGGATCCAAGAAATTGAAGACAGGTACACACATTAGTTAATATTTTAAAATCTTATTCAGCTTTTCTGAAATAAAATGCTTTGAATTGCTTATCAGGAAAGAGGGGTTAAAAGCATATATCATGCAAATTCCCACCTTTAAATTTTCCAGGTTCTTCTGCAGGTTTCTAATGGACATACTCAGAAGACCCTGCAGGATACCTTATTCCTGTATTATTAATTTCCCATCCAGGTGAAACAACAGAGCTTATTTCTGTCTGATTTATCTCTTGTCCAGGTAAGTTAAGAGATCATGTGTAAGTCACAAGACCTCCTTCTGGCTTGTAGGATCTCAGGCAGAGGGCCTTGTGCAGAATCACATCACAATGTGGACAGCAGGCCTTCTCGGAGATGCACATAGGAAGCAATGCTGGCAGGTCCCAGATGGTAAGGAAAGAGGAAGCTAAAACAGTTCAGAATGCATTCATCGGTCCCAGTGCTCTGCCAAACTGGAAAATGTTGATGTCTCCCCAGGTGAAAAATGGGATGGTATGAAAAAATTCATGCCAGAATAGAAAGCTATTCTATTTCCCCCCATGTGTAAGCCAAGGAAGATCTCCTTTGTAAAAGTGCCTTAAAATATAAAAATGTTGCCCTGGCTAGCTGGTCAGTGGGTTGGAGTGCCCTCTGGTACACCAAAATGTTGTGGGTTTGATCCCTGGTCAGGGTTTCTCTCGCACATCAATGTTTCTCTGTGTCTCTCAAGTCAATAAAAACACATCTTCGGGTGAGGATTTAAAATAAATAAATAAATAAATAAATAAATAAATAAATAAATAAAACTAGCTCTTTAAAAAGTGAAAATATTGGAATTGATGAAGAATTATTAATTATTTCCTTATTGCTAAACTATGCAAGTCCTTGATAAACTCTGAAAATTAGCATTTTTTAGGTCTTAATCTGAAACCCAGGTGAGCAAGAGAGTATGTTGACACTGGGAAGTGCCAGGGAAATTCCAGGACTGGGGTCAGGCAAAGGGTGCATGGTCAGAAGACAAAAGATAACATTATGGCTCTGATGAGAGGCTGCAACGGAGAAACTGGTGAAAAACATCTCAGTGACTCAGGGAGTTAAGAAGCATCAAGAAGGAAGATTTAACCTGAGGTGTTACTTTTATTACATTTCCAGCACATCTCTCTTCTGCATCCCAATTCTCTCATAATCCGCTGTGAGCTCGGGTAATGCAAACTCATTTTCATATCAGCAAAAGGGATTAGGAAGGTAAATCTTCAGAGGAAAAAAGTCCATGCTGTATTTTAAAGCCAAATGCACTATAACTGATTTTTTATCCATTCTTTTGTATTATTCATGCCTCAGCTCCCTGTCATGGCCATGAATAAACGAAACTTTACAAATGTTATGTGGTCCAAAGTATCCCAGAATCACCCTGGAAGCTAAAGATTAGCTACAATCCATTCTAGGGTCTCATAGAGTATGAATGTGAAGGCCTTGGAGAGAACCAAAATCAAAATCAAAAAACTTCCTCAGTCTTTTCAAACTCCCTTTCATGAACAATAAAATGACACACCTATATTTAGTTGCATTTGAAATTCAAAGTAAATTAAATATTGTGACAAAAGGCAAATCAGATCAATAGAACAAGTGTGCTGCTGTGTGTTTATACCAAATATCTCCCTTCGGCTTTTATAGACCTTCCTTTGAGAACTAAGGTGCCAGTCAGAAATCAGGAAAAGCCTTGGCATCATTCATGAGCTGAGAATGGTTGCCATTGTCAAAAGAATAATAATATTCCATGATATATAAAAATTATGTAAGACTCAAACTTCAGGGGCCGCAAATGAAGTTTCATTGGAGCCCAAGCATGCTCATCCATGTTGTCTGTGGCTTGCTTTTGCACTAAGCAGTGGAGTTGTACAAAATAGATCCAATGGCCTTCAAGGCCTGAAATTTGTACTATTTGACCTTTTGTCAAAACAAATAAATTGTTTATCCCTGGTGTAAATAAATTTCTTCTTTTATATATGAAGACATTAAAACCCAAGAAGAATTAATATCTCAAAGCCACGCACCTGGTATGTGGCAGAGGCAACACTGAAACCCATCTCTCTGCACCCCTCTGGTGTCTTTTCCCATTATACTGCTTGGTCAGGAGTCACAGGGAATGCAGTGTGCAAGCCAGTGGTTAACAGGCCACAGGTGCCAGAGCCACTCTTTTAGGGTTTCAGGAGCATAAACAAATAAGGTTTTCTAAGAAGAAGAGAAGAAAAATCAGAACAAACACTGTGTGTGTGGCAAATTCATTTTGGCTCAGCGTGTGCCTCATGGTATGTGATGGAACCATGTCACCTACTGGTCTGAACTGAATGCTTCCCGCTTTTCAGTCAGAGTAAGCTGTTTGTGCTTTTGCTTATGTTGCTGCCACAATTTAAGAGCCCACAGAAGCAGGGATGCGGAACATTTCACATGAAGGAGGGACCTGGGAAAAAATAGGACCTCAGAGTGGGGGAGAGAGAGTTGAGCTTTGTTTTCTGCTGGAGGCTACAGTTTTATTTTCATATTTTTCTGACTGGCACGTGTCTTCTTTGTTTTGAATAATGGAGATAATTATACATTCAAGGGATCACACTCTAAACCCCTTAAATGATTAAGAAATCTTATTGCAGGCAATCATGAGAAAATGTAAGGGAGGATTACCCAGAGAGACAATGGAAAGCATACTTCTTCGAGTCCCTTGCTTAGCACATACAACTAATCACTATTCTCTTCTCTTTCCCATGGCCTAATTGTTGATATTCCAGGCCTCTCTCAGGGCAAAGCAATGTTCTCTCCTAAACCCTGTTCATATGAAGTCAGAGGTTTGGATGGGTCCCTCTTGGGAAACTGCTACCTCAGTGATTTTGATACCAACCTGTCAGCTCCCATTAACCAGCAACTAGGAGTAGAACAAAAGCTTTCATTATGTTCAGGCTGCAAGATTCTTTGTCTAGAGAGAAAGGAACCCTGTATTGAGCAGCTACCACATGACAGACATTATTCTAGAAGCTGGGGATTAAACAGTGAAAAAAAATTATAGTTCCTCACTGTAAAGACCTGTGTCTAGTCAAGCCAGGTAGATAGACAAGAAAATAGGAAATTCAAATGTGTGTCATAACGGATAGGGAAAAGTGAGTACAGATTGTTTGGGGATATCCAGGTGCTAGGCAATTTGAAGGAAAAAATGAAACTAATCAGGAAAAGAGGGTAGAGAAGGCATTTGTCAGGCTGAGGGGACAAGCACAAAGCCTGACAGATCAGAGTTACAAGACATCAGCCCTATAGAGACTTGTCTTTCTCAGGGATCATTCCAAGTCTGTCCTCTTCTCCCTCACCAACACAGTCTTCTTTCCTAAGGTTTGAGATGAAAATCCAGTGACAGAGTGATTTCCATAAATACGTGTTGACTGTCAGTGGATCAGAAAACACAGTGTCACTGGAACTTCCCCCCACTGCATGTCACTGTCATCAGGTTTTGTCTTCTTTATGGTCCATCAACAGTGACAATTTCCAGGCTCTGTTTTTTCTAAATTACACTTTAAGCTGATCAGGGTGAGACTTTTCATTAAAGAAAAATCAACAGCTCTGAAAAGGCAGGTGTTAAAAGCTGGTGAAAGGATTTGATGTCCAAAATGGATGAATTGTATTTGCTGGATTTGGAGTGACCAACACACGCCTTTGAGTTTACAACACTATCCATTATATAGAATGGAAGTCATGGTTGGCAAAAATCATCTAGATATTGGTAGAGAACCATCCCATTTTGGGGCCCTCATGTTGCCAAGGGAGTATCAATGTCCAGTTGGCTTTTGATAGTGGAAACATAACTCAGTGGTCTCAGCTTCAGAATTCTTAGACTTCCTGGAACCAAAAGTTTAAAGTCTTGGCAAGCTTGAGTTGTGGCTTTAGTCTAAGTCTCCTTAGAAAAAAATAAAAACTCTGAAGACCAAGTGATTTATGGTATATTCTTCTTCTGGAAGAGCTCTCTAACCCCTGGCCACTGAATGGACTTTGAAATATGCCCACAGGGATCCTTTATCCAAGGACAATCTCTGAGTGCTTATTATTTGCTTTACTAGTGTAGAAGCTCTTTAATCATTGTCTCTGCATTTGCTTTAATCTAGAAACTGTCAATTTATTAGCTCATAACATGCCTGAAGCTTCTCACCATCTTACTGGGGAGAGACTAATATAAATTCAAAAGAGGATTCTAAAAAAGTCAGATTGATGTGAGAGTAGAATATGAAAAGACAAAATAATATAACAACTGTAGTACAGACTTAGAGTTTATTTATGAAAAGAAAAATCTACATTTTGTTTTAAGTGCAGGCATATCATTTTAACCTCCAGCCAATAATAACAACTGATGAGTTGAGTAAGAACATTATCTATGATAAAACTGAAGTTATCCAATTCAAAGGATTTTCAGCACCAAAATTTTGTGAATGTACTCAAAGTGCACATTTAAGAACTGCTTCCGAAAGCAAAGTGATGAAAAAAAAACAGACAAAGACCATGTGCTATGAAATAAATAAATAAATAAATAAATAAATAAATAAATATCTTGGAGAACAATCAGAATATCAAGAAAAAAATAATGCTCAGGATACAGGGATACGGGGACTGAGGACAGCATGAGACCAAAGCAGTACATAGGGCACGTACTAAAGAGAAGGTGGTGTAAGAGCCCAGAGAGAATAGACTGAAAGAATGAGTCCATCTTAAAATAAAACTGTAGTATCCTTGGCTTCTAGATGACCTAAAGACTATCCAAGCTGGTCTAATCACTATAATCACTCTGAGATTTACCTATGGCATTCTTGATCTCTTGCTATTTGTCTCTGATCTTTTCCCTTAGTTGTTTTATTGTCAAGTAAACATTTACTATTTTTTTCTTTTTACATATTATATTTTAAAGATTACCTGTCCCTACTCATTCACTTTACAAATGAAGAATCCAGGACCCTAAGAAGTTAAAATAAATTACCCAAAGTCATCCAGATAAAGAGTAGCACAGATGGGACTAAAATCCTGGATCTCGAATTCCCAAATCATACTTCATTCCAAGAGTCCATTCTTCCTCTCAATGAATCACCACTTTCCTCTTAATCACAGTGGTAATTTCTGTGAAGGCAGAGAAGTGGTGGAGGTGAGTCTCATGTTAGATTTTAAAATTGGCATTTGGAGACTACATATCTATACAGGATTACTGGAAATCTGGAGGAAGACAATATCATCACATTTGTTTTCTGGAGGGTCCCAGTATAGTCTTCCAAGGTACTGGCTTAAGATGCTAGGTCTGCCTGCTCTGCCGATTGACTATCCTGTTATTATTTATTACCACAAATAGAGTTTAAGAATTCAAAGGATTTCAGAGATCACCTAAACCCACTTTCTTATCTTATGAATGAGAAAGATGAGGTTCAAGAAGATATCTTACAAAAATCACAGAATACTAGAATTTGAAGAAGCAACAGATATTTAGTCAACTTTATTTTTTATTGAAATCGGAGAAGCACAAAAAGTACTTAACTACTGTTACACTTGTGTTTCCCACCACCTATAATTAATAACTGTTCATATTTTGTCATATTTACTTCAAACATTTTATATAAGAAATAAAACTATGCAGACACGGATGTAATAACCTCTCCCCAACCCTTAGGCTCCCTTCCGTCCTCATCAATCCAGGGACAGCCAGTATTAGAAATGTGTTTCTAAATCCTTGCAATGTGCTCTGTGTAATTTCATATGCGCATATAGATATCAATAGATGATACGTAACTTCTGTTAGTGCCAGGGGTTAGGGACGCTTAAAACTATTTGGATTTGATCTGATTGTATACTGTTCTTTCTAGAAATTCTCAGTAGAAAATTACTGAGAGACAAAAATTGTACACCGTTTTGATCTAACACACCCATTTAACAGACAGGTCAGAGAGATTAAGTATCTTGCCTCAGTGGATATAGTGTCCACATCCAACGAGAACCCAGATGGCCTCTCTCCTACACCCATCTCCACATTATCTTTTCACCAAGAAATCCCACCTGATGGTCTTTTTTCTCCTATGTTAAGCACTGTGGATGTTTTTCATTATCACATGTACAAAGCCACATTTCTCCCCTATACTTCCATTCAGAAAGAAACAATTCTGGAGTCAGGAAATCTCATACCAGAAACAATATATGCTTTAACTTCACACTTTGTTCTGAACAGCAGGGCAGCCAGGCAGACACCAGGCTCACACACCATTATGAATCCGTCAGCAATTAGAATTCTAAACCCTACTCGGTTTTTACTTGCTTCAATCAACTTGTCACTGCAGTGAGGATTATCTACTTTCTCAACATAAACAGCAACAGAAGTGAGTGCAGTGGCTTGCGTCCTTGGCTGAGGCGCAGCCAGAGAGAATGTTAAATAGCACATTTTGCAGACAGGAGGGATCTGGGGCCTTAATGGGCCATAATTAGGGGGAACAGAGCTACACTAACCTTTGTGGGAGGCTTCAGAATTCTGCTCTTTAGGATTGGGAGACATTTTGGGAGATGCAAGGAGACTGTTCTCTGCTTCTCCAGTCTCCATTTCCTGAGCTGGAGAGAAAAAAGAAGAAACTGTCCGTTCAATGTTACCACTCAGACCGGAAGGATCTTGGGGATCATGCCACCCAAACCACTCATTTAAAGGATTAGGAAACTGAGATTCCAAGAGAGGGGAAGGCCATGGCCAAGGTCAAACTGTGACAAAGCCTAGTGTTCTGACTGCCAGCCCTGTGCTCTTCCCACCTTACCACACTGCCCCCTGCAGAGGAGGTGGAAAAGACCTGTGAAATAAGCCACATCTTTCACCCCAATTCCCTTCTTAATTATCCATGGCACCCAGTGGTGCAAAAGATAACAACTACACAGTACAACAGATGTGAGGACAAGGCAAGGTCGCCATGCCAGGGACACCTCGAGAAGAGTCTCATTCCACATTTTCTTTTCTGAAGATAGAGAGTGTGTAAGTACACAAGGAGAAATTAATCTGATTCCTTTTAACAAGCTGTTTTTAACTAGTTATCTAAGGAGTTTAGAGTTGGGTGGTAAAAGACAGAGTTTGGTATCTTCTACTACTACTAATTACTAACATTATATATTGATTTATTTAACCTTCATAACAACTTTAGGAGGTTCGCATTAGTATTTAGTCTTCATTTTCTGGATGAGGAAACCGAAGTGCACAGTGCTGTGAAAGTTGCTCAAGGTTATTTACATGGTGGGGCAAACTGAGATTTGAAACTAGCGGATGTGGCCCTCGAACCTCACTCTGACCAACAAGAGTAGGAGGACAAACCATCCTGATTTGCCTGGGACTGTCCCAGTTTTAGCAACCCAAGTTTCATGACCTGAGTAAACCCTTCGCCCTGGACAAACTAGAAGAGTTGATCACCCTACATATAACGGTACTGACTCTTCTGTTTGTCAACAATTAAGTTTAAACCTGAAGAGATGAGCCCCTCAGTTGGGTTGCCATACCTGTTTTTGTCCCCTCGGGAGGCTGAGATCAAAGAAAGAACTTACGTATTAATATGTGCCTAGTATTAGACTGAGCAAGTGTAAGGTTTTATGTGTTTGTAATTCTCACACACACCCCGGCTGAGGTACACAGACAAGAAAACAGAAGCTCAGCAAGGATTGGGTTTGCGGCCTACCATCGCCGAGTCAGACAGTGCAGAGCCAGGATTTGACCCTAAGCGAGCTGGAAGATCTAGAGACTTCTTCGTTAAAGTAGCTAAAATGAGGAATTCTTGAAACATGAAAATCCTACCTGTGTACTGTTTTGTTTTGGTTTGTTTCCAGATATGGGAACTGACACATAACAACTTAAGTATAACTCTGAGAATTCCCGCTTTCTGAGTAGAGCTCTGAGCTTCCGCCTCCTTCCTGTGGGGTCCAGCATGAACTGGCCACAAATTGGGGCCAACACCTCAATGCTCTTACTCTCTCTGTGCTTTGTCCACACCGTTTCTTCCCCTTAGATCAGTGATTTTTCAACTAGTGCGCTGCAAGAGGCACACTGGTATGCCGCAAGAGTTTTTAAAACATACAGTACCTGACTAGTCAAGGGCACTGACCTCTTTTCCCTTAGATTGTCAGACAAAAAAAAAAAAAAAAGGCAAGAACCAACACAATAGTAGCTGCCAGGAGTGAATGAATCAAAAGTATACCTATTTTTGTCAGATTGACAAAAAAATGTATATTTTTGGTGTGCTGCAGAATTTTAGTAATTGGTTTATATGTGCCATGAGGTAAAATAAGGATTAAAAATACTGACTTAGATCACAGCTCCCCTAAAGTTGTGTGCGCTTAAAATTCTTACCCATCCTCTAAAACCAGTTCAAATATCACTTCCATAAAAGCCTTCCATGGACATCCTCGTTTAACTTAATCATTTTCTGATCTTTTCCTAAAAGTCATTTACCCTTTTAAAATAGATACCCTAATCTGCCTTACTCCAGACTCACAGGGGCGGGATGGGAGGGGGGCGACGTCTGGCTCCAGCTATGCTATGGATCCGGGGAGGCTTTATTCTGTTTCCTCTCTCAGTACCCGAGGGTACCAGCAGGGGCACTGTGCATGGTAAGCGATGCAGGTGCTTGTTGAATGAATATGTGTATGTATTAATATATGTCATTAAGAACTGTGATATTTGTACATGGTGATTTGGATGACTGAAAAAATATCCAGAAGGTTTTTGTGTGTAAGGGGATAATTCCTTTGGCACTTCTAAGCCAGACACTAAGACTGAAGGAAAAGATTAAGGCAGTTGGCTATATGTTTGTTTTAGGTGTAAAACTCATCTTAGCATCTTCACAAAATTATTTGTTGTTAAAAATAATGATGTCAAATGGTTTAATAGAAATAAATACAGGGCAGAGAGTCCATTTCCACTTTCTTTGTCGTGACCCAAACTCACCGTGTGACCTTTGGTCTTCTTTTTGCCCAAGCTGTAGCATGACAGTGGTTGAATTACATGATTTCTAGGAGCTACTCCAGCTCTACATGCCTATAATCCAATAATTCTAATGATTAAAGCAATTTTTTTCCTCCACAGGGACATTCTGTTCCCTATTGCTATAGCCTTGGCATTCAGAAAATTTTAGATGAATAGTATTATTAATAACAAATTGGTAAAGGACCAGTTGTAGCCACCTGAGGAAGAAGAGGGTGTTATGTTTGAAGGAAGGAAGCCAGAAATTCTGGAGGGACATCATGTGTGAAATGAAGGCTGGGGGTTTAATGAGTCCGAGGCGTGAAAAATTCAAGCTTCGGGGCAGCATTCCCTGGCAGTGTTGAGCCCGGCATGTTTCCATGCCCTCTGTGCCCTAGCGCTATTTTAGAGTGTACTTGTGCCTGAATCCTCTAACACAGCTGTGACTGTCTGTTAACTTTTAGGCATGGCTCTCCGTTCAAGCACATGGCTCTTGGTCTGATGCTGATGGACGTAAGGGAAAGGCAGCTAGAGGAAAAGTTGATTGGGGGCAAAAGATGTAGACTTCATTGAAATTGAGATGTAGCAACCTTAGCCCAATGGACCAGGAAAGATAAGAGATTACTCTATGAAGGTCAGAAGCAATGGTGTAGGAAGTCTTACTGGACAGCCCCACCCAAGCAAGAAATGTTTCATTCATCATTTTGAGAGCCCCTCAATACTCCTTTGCCATTAACGTTCCTTTCTAGCTAGTACATAACCTCTTAAGACCTTAACCCATGGAAAAAATGAGAACGCAGATGAGTGGTTTCACCATGCTCCCACCCTTCTCCCTTCTGGAATCCCCTCCAGGGCCCAAAATGCAGAGCTGTCAAGTCCTGCCCTAAATGCTTCGGTTAAGTGGATGCCCAGCCCAGCTGAAGAAGTTGTGCCAGGGTCAGGTTAAGCTCTCCAGCTGCTGGGAAGGGCAGAAGTGGTCACCACAGAAACAAGCCCCTCATCAATCATGTAGTGACTCACAAGGAAAATGACCGAGGCGCAAAGGGGACTAGAGTCCCTGGAAAGACTACACCTTTTTTCTTGAAAACAGCTGACTGACTACATTCTTGAAAAAAAAAAAAAGGCATCCGCTTCCAAAATGAAATGAAAATGGCAAGGTTGTTTCTGTGTCCTTAAAGTAGACTTAGATGCTATGGTGCTTGCTCTGAGCCTGTGAAGGCAGAGGTCCCTATTTGTGTGGGGTTTGTTCCACTCTGTTAGATACAAACCCAATGTCAGAGAAAGAAGACAACTTTGTAACTTGTCCAAGTTCCACATAGTGAATCAACAAGTGAGCCAAGACTAGAAACAAGGTCTCCCACTCCAAATATGTTTCTCCTTCCACAATCCTGGGGTGAGGGTGGATTTGTATAGTGAACTAATAAAGATCAAATTTCAAAACACCTCCTTTAATGGATCATTTCCCAGGCTGTTAGAAGAGCCTTAGTAATGTATTCCTGGGGTCTTTTTTTCTTTTCAACTTCCAAAAGTAAAATATTTTAACTGAAATTGGTTAAGAATGCTGTTTCTTTACATTCTGTCTCCTCCCTTCAGGCTGTTGGTTAGAATGGCCTTGGGCATTTGTGAGATATGGCTAAGGGGAAGTTGAAGTAGGTTAACATTTAGTTGGAGTTTAGTAAGATATAATTATGTGGTTCCCAGTCACTCTTTGGAAGAGTTAAATCATCATTTATCTTGATGTAGAACTAGGTTCCAAGAACACTTCTACAACCAACCAGCACCAACACTCAAAGGAAGGGCAGTGCCCAAGTTTAGGTTCTGTGGAGATACAAGTGGGCCCTCAGGCATCTGCGCAGGAAACAGGACAGAAAAGTATGCAGAGCCAGGAGATAGTCTGTACAAATTCTTCTAAATCTCCTATCTAATGTGTGGCAGAAACTTGATAGACATTTTCAATTATTGATCATAAATTGTGAAGCTGAGTGAAACTTTTCTAAACTATCAATAATAATTTTATAAAAATGCATTTCAGTCAACTAAAGAAAAATTAAATTACCTATTCTTTACACAGAAAATAATTTTAAAAATATATTGTCATAGGAAGTGGTGATCAGGCAATATACAGTCAACAATGGGTATTATATAAGTTGGTCAATAGAAGTATTAAGTTCTTTTATGGATTTTAAAAATTTTTTGTAGTATTTTTTAGGTTTGTAATACCTGCAATTTTTTGTAGTTTAGTGGAGATGTACTTTGTCATTCAAAAAATATTCAATTTTGTGTCTGATTTTTTTGTACTACTAGATTCTTTCTTCTTAAGGAAAGCCCCCATGTTGTATAAGCCACACAAAATGTGGATCTTTAATGAGTTTACATTAATCACAGGATTACTGAGAATGAGACAATATGTTCTGGGTGCATTTTGTGAATCAGAAATCCATCCTTATTGTACAATCACTTGAGCAGTATCATTACTGAAACTTAGCAGTTTAGAAGAGTGTTCAGAATTTTTCATTTCGTGCACAGGAACAGCTCCCCAGTGCCAATCCATCTGGGTCAATTCCATTGCTGGTAACAGGAGCAAAGCCTTATATAACACTTTGCTATTACTCATCAGTGTTATGTTTGTATACTGCTTATCCCCTGAGCAACAAAGCCATTTAATCTCATTTGATTTTACCAAATTTGCTTTATCTTGTGAATATGTACATTCATGAAACACAATATGTCTGGAGAACTGGTTATTCTGACCCATTTACAGAAAGCAAGACCTCAATGGAACTGATGAATTATTAAAATTTGAACTATTCAATTTTATCTCTAATGTATTCGATCCTTAGAGAATTGCTGTGAGAATTAAATAAGATGATGTAAATGAAATATCCTAACCTAGACACTAGCATATGAGTGTTTGGTAAATGTTAGTTTAATGTTAGATGATTCTTTACCCATAGGTAAACATTTGCCAACTTGGGTTCATGAAACACCTAGATGCCTGGAGGCATTTCTACAGTTCCTTGAAAGAAAATGTGGTCATAGGTCACAAGCTTTGAAGTTCTCTGCTCTAACATGAACCATAAGTTGTAGACCTAAAGCAAGAAACCAATCCCATAACACTTTTGCAAACTTGAGTGGTTAGGAACCCTTATTGAGAACAGATTTGTGAACAGATAGGTCATCAGAAAACCTAACTGACTTTCAACTTAACTACTTCCCAGTTACATGACCTTGGTTACATCATTCTACATATTTCTGTTTTGACTCCTTTATCTTCAAAACAAGAATATCAATAACTTATGGACCTACAAGAAAATAAAAAATAATAAAATATTTGATAAATTTGAATATGTATAGACAATGAGTTATTATTTTGCACCAAAAATAAAGCTGGAGAACTTTCACAAACCCCATCACTACTTTCCTCAAAATTATTAAGTGAAAACAAGTGAGACACATTTAACATGTAAATGTTTACTACCTGGATAATGTAGAAGTAAATACGTATTTGACGAAAGGCAAAAAAGTAAGAGTTGCTGGAGAAAAGCTAGGGCTATCTTATCCACACCTTAATCTTCATAGAGGGGAGATGAGCTTAAAAAACCAAAGACAATAAAAAAATAGAAGTGAAACATTATTTAAGAAACAAATATAATCGATAAGGCAGAAGATACACATTTATGGAAGACAGGGAAGTGTGAAGTTTAGTGTATGTGAGGTTAGTCTGGTTCTGTCACAAGCAGAAGTCAATGGATGATATCTGATGTTGTTAAATTAACACATACAAGTAAAATATTTTCCAGAGTGATGAAGGTAACTACCAACAGAACCAGAAACAAAGGCTCTTAAAATTAGTTACAACTAAATTGGAAATAGAAAGAAACGAGTTGGGAAGCTATTGATATCCAACACAAGCTGCTTGGTATCATTTGATTTCCTTTCCATTTGATAAAATATGGAAGAAAAAAATAAACAACCATGATGTAAAACATGTTCTTGTTTATCTTTGGTGGCATCAGTACAACTTCAGATATTCAATATTGTTGTTAGTAAGGATTTTAATTTTAGCCATCTCATTTTTTTATTCTATACCTTTACTATCTAGTAAAATAGACACGAGATACATGTAGCTATATGATATTAAATTAATTAAAACAAATAATATAAAAATTTCAGTTTCTAAGTTCCACCTGCCATATTCCATGGCTCATGGCTACTCTGTTGCACTGCATAGAATCATGGAATGTTCTATTATTGCAGAAAGTTATGTGCCCTCTCTCAATCTATCCATAATTGAAGTGTTACTTATCACTCCTTCTGGGGTGACTCCCTGACCTGTGTCTCTAGCCAAACACCCTCTCTCCTGAGAAACAGTCCGTCCTTCACGTGCAGCTTCTGATAGACAGGACTATTTTCACTTGATGTCCCATAGCACTTTCATACTCCACTTACCCAAATCTGAACATACTGTATTTCCTGTAAACATTATTTTTACTTCCTGCGTTCCTACCTTTACTGTTGGAACCACCATCTGAAAAGTCACTAGCATTAGATGGTGTGTCTCTGCTGCTTGCAGCTCACTCTCCCTGAAGCTGACTCAGTTCATCACTTTTTCCTGACCCACCTCTTCTGGGCACAGTATCAGCCAGTCATCGCGTTGTGATGATGCTAGGTGTATCCTGCACTACTGCTAACTGAACTCTGTTCTAAAACTGACAAGCCACTGACTGATGATCCGGGCATCACTCAACTAGTCTTCTTTATGACTTTTTTTAAACCTCAGTAAAATGCCATTCCTCACTTTCTGTAACTGTGATACATTCTGCATGTTGCTATGTGTTTTGATGTAACCACAACAAAGTCTGGGGAATAAAAAAGCTTTCGGTAAAACCAAAATACTATTTGTTTCTAAAGTCAGGGAGAAGGCTTAAGTTGGTCTGCTGCTTTGTAAAACCAGACCACAAAAAGGCAGTGGTTTCACAGAAGCTTACACATGTGCTACTGAAACGGGTTGAAACCAAAAAGACTATAGTACCAGGATCATAAAGTCCATCACTGATTGATTGCCTAATATGTGTAAAGGTCGATGTTGGAGGAGAAATTGGGATACCTTCAAAACTTTACAGTCAATCAGGAGAGAAAATGGTCAAATGGCTTTTTTTAATATAAGTCAAGTCATGCATCCAGTAGAATGACCAGCTTAACATCTGTTCCAATCTTGTTTTAGGGAGTCTCTGGTTTTGCAGAAATGAGAAAACATAATTCCCAGATTCTTCTGTAGTTAGATTCTGGATGTGATTAAGTTCTACCTTAGTCCAGTCTTCTCCCTATAAGTGCATGATCTCAGCCAGGTTTCTTAGCCTCTTTGTACTTTGCTTTTCTTTCTTTCAATAGAGTTTGTGACACTAATGTATTCTTGAGAGGTATCTGAGAATTCACTGATATACTGAATGCAAAGCCCTTCGCATACTGTCCAGTATCTTTAAACACTCAAAAAACTGTTGCAGCTACTATGAAGAGGAAAAAATGGAAAGTGCTTTCCATGTCCTGCTCCAGAATAAATAAGGGGGAAAGGGGCAGAATGTGCCACATTCATTTTGCTCTTGCGGATCTAGCAGACACAGTACGGCTTTGGAGCCAGTAGGTGTAGTGGAGTTTCCTGGTCATTGGATTATAGCTTAGGTGCAGTGTGATCCAGGTACTTGCTGATAGGATGGCAGCTTCCTGATTAGCTTCCTGTGCATGGCAGAGATAACTAAGCCCAGTTTGGTGAGCCAATTTTCTGGTGTTGTTCAGAGAGTCACTTCTGGAGTCATAGCCTAAAACTTGTGTTTCCAGCCTTTCTAACAACATTGTGAGTACTTAATTCCATGCATTAAACACCATGTGTTTAAAATAATGAAATAGCTCATAATATGTGAAACCAAACCCAGCCCAGTATGGACAGAATAGAACAAGTGGCATCATGTGTCTGCCACTAGCAAGCTATAGTGGCTTTGTGAGGTGCGTGTGACAGTAACTGGGTCTTATCACTGCTCCAGATCTATTTTCTGATAAAATGAAAAGTAGTCCTGAAGCAGGACACAGAAATGGAATTCAGTTTATTTTGCCCACTAGGAGAGATTTCCTTCACCACTTTTTTTCAGGATAACTGTGGAGTAGGTGCCACAGCTGTCCCCTTTCAGATGAGGCAACATATCAAACAGAACCATTGGGAAAATAAAAATTGTTTCCTTAGTCCACTGACTGTAGAGAACTGTCCATAAGACCACAAATATGGGCACCTTAGGCTGCCCATATTCTCAGTACTTGGTGACTGATGGTCAAGTGCCATCAGTCTACATATCTAGTAGGATTCAGTAGCAATCAAAAAGAAAAAAAAATGTTGTCTAAGAGAATGGAATATCTTTGCTTAAAATCCTAAGGTCTATTCAGTGATTCACCTACAGCAGCTGGCCAAAGGCTCCATGCAGGATCTCCATCCACCACAGACACTTTAAGCACCATTGGACCTGCTGGGTGTGCAGCCCAAGCGATAAAGCAGTTTGCACAGCAGCCTGAACCTGCTCTGGATTCTGCTCCTGTTCTGTGCCTCACTCAAAATTAGCAACCTTTTGGATTACTTGGTCAATGGGTTCAAATAGCAGACCCAAGTAAGGTATATGCTGCCTCTAAAATCTAAAGAACCCCATTAGGCATTGTGGCTTTTTCTTAGTAATAGCAGAGCAGAAAATTTCCAACTGCCTTAGAAAGTGTGTCTTGACATGTCTCAGGCCACTTGACATGTTTCATACCCTAAAAAAGTCTCTAAAGCCACAGAAATTGGGGTTGGGGGAATATTTCTATGCATGTGTCACAGAGTTGTTAGAATACTCTCTACTTCCTGTTCACCTGGTTAAATCAACATGATATCATCAGTGAAATAAACCAGTGGAGCAGAGCGGTAATCAAGTTCCCTGTTGTCTGGAATATGACATAGGTTTGAAAGTTTGATATAACTCCAAGTGTGTTGCTGGTCCTGACAGATGAAAGTAAACTGTCTCTCATTACCTTTAATAATAGGTAAAAATAATTTTAAAAACTTACCACATCAATAACTGCATACCAGGTGCCAGGAAATGTATTGTTTTGCTCAAGCAACAAACAAACAAATAAATACATCTGGACCAGAAGCTGTAGTTGGAATCAACATCTGATTAAATGTGCAATAATTTATTTTCATTCTGTATTGTTTCTAGATTTACAACCAAATTCAGCTTCTTACAGTAACTAAAAAAGGGTGATTCATGAGAAGATATAATATACCCCAAAATAATTGTGAGGTTTTTGTCAATTTATATCAACAGAATACTAGAGGATATGCATGGGAACTGATCCCAAGGGTATTTAGTTCAATGTGAAAAAATCATATATTGGAGTAGACAAAATTTATTGATAAGAGTACACTAGGCTAAGATTCTAGATTCATTGCATTTGAGACGCTAAGAATGGCTCTAAAAGTTTGTTTGACTGAAAGATGGGCCCCAAAATGTGTATAATGAACAAATTTGAAGTGCCAGAGAAAGGTATCTGTGAACTTAGGGAGATCGATATGCTACAGTGTTTTTATTACTTAAGACCTTCTCACCTACCTTCTGACTATGACCCCTAAGAATTTCCAGAGACACTGCCTTCACTAAGGCCATGAAAGATGCATTTGTGAGAAGAATCCCAACATCTTTCAACAGAACAGCTTTACTGTGGTTGTTCTCTGCAGGCCAAGAGTGACAATGGGAACTATTGCCATCAACTTGGGCAATCTGGATTTAATGAGGACAATGGTATCCTAGGGTGGCAGTTTCTGACTCAAGTCAGACTTCAGCTCACTTATGCATAGAAAGATCAAATAAAATTTGAGCAGGCTGTCCATCGATCTTTTGCTCTAGGGACAACACAACCAAGTAACCAATACCAAAGATCTCTGTGGGTCAGGCCATTCTGATTGCTGCTTTGGCTCAACTGTCCATCATGGAAGCCATGCCCACCTTGTTCTCTAGATTGAAGACAGAAAAAAAAAACAACACAAAAATAATGTTGGTTGCCAGACACTATGGAAGCGTTAAGATTGACACTGACTCAGGATAAAATGTTAAGCAAACACTAATGAAAAAAAATTCACAAATAAATTTAAAAATCCAAAAAGAAAAGCAATAATTACTAGGCACTAATATCAGTTTACTACAAGTAATCCAAACTAAAATGTTCTGATTTGTTCCTTAAGTGGGATTACTAAATCAGAAAAAAGGTGACATATACACATATGGATGACCCATGGACATGGACAATAGTATGGGGAGTGACTGTGGGAACAGGGGGTGGGATGGAAGGAGGAAGGCAAAGGGGGAAAATTGGGACAACTGTAATAGAATAAAGAAGAATTTTTAAAAAGAGAGCTTTTAGAATCAAGGTAAACTACTACAGCAACATGTTTCTAATATTTTTGTATCAACTCATACCAAATGTTTTAATTTTATGTATCTACTGATTTAATTTTTATTAATTGCCTAGATATTTATTGATGTGATTCTCTGTCTCTTAGAATGAGGGACAGAATTGCTGAAAACATGATATATGATTAGTTTCCATAGTAGCCTTTATGTTTTTACTGTTTCCCACTTAGCTATATTGTTTTTCAAAAATCTTGTAATAAATGCAAAATAAAAAACAGAAAGTGGTATCTTATATATAGTATGAAGTTAACCATAAGCTTCATGCAACAAATAATATGATAAAGAAAACCTGGATTTCACTAACAATGTATTGGCAAATAAAGAACAACTACCCTCTAACCTGCACTAGACAGCCTATATATGAACTGCCATGTCAGTATTGAATGAAATATTTTACAAGAAATATTCACTGGACAAAGGGTGCCTCAAACAAGTTCAGTACAAGGGTTCTGGATAATCCATCACATGAAGAATGGCTGTGGTAACTGGGATTTTTATGTCAGTAAATAAATAAATAAAACCACTTTGTCGGCAGAGCACTGGTTAGCTGCCTTTATTTAAAGCACAACCACATGAAATAGGAAATTTGTTCTGGATAATCTCAAAGGAAGATCTTGGCTCAAATATAGATAAATTTCCAGGGAGGACTGTCTGGATGCAATATTCAGAAAATTCTTCCCCTCGCTGTAGATGTTTGGCAGTGGAAATAGCTGCTGTAGGAAGCAGGGGAGCCTTTGACCTCTGGATGTTTTTGCAGAAGCTGAGTCTATATCGGCTGTTTGGTGGAGCACATTCCTGCAATAGGTAGGAGGCTAAACTAAATGACCTTTAAGATCTCTTCTAATCTTAGTGTAGACGAATCCATGAAGAGCGAGCAGAGAATGTGAAAGGAAGGAAGAGGAATTTCTGAGACACATGTGGTAAGACATTGTGGACAGTATGTGAGCAAGAAGGTGGTCCAGAGAGCTTGATCCCAATATATGTTCCAGTTGTAGTGTAGCATCAGGATACCTCATACATATCTGAACACACAGGAGTTCATTAAACTGAGCCTATTATGCTCTCTCTTCAAACTGACCCAGCAGCTGTGATACACTGATTTAGATGACATGGGTCTCCCTGGGACTAGAGGTGAATGGAAAGAGCAGTAGACCAGAAATAGGAAATTGGAGGTTTTAGAATCTAATCCCAGTATTGCCAGATATTCACAACCTACTTGTTGAGCAGTTTCTTGCAAGTTCACTATAAAGGAGACCTGTGAGATGTGAAGAACTTTTTATAACTGAGTATAAAATCGTTCATCAGGCACAAGGTCTAGACTCAGGAGTAACCTCCTGCCTTTGCCTCTCATATTTCACGATGGTTGCAGCTCTGAGATGAATTACAGCTCACACTTTTTTTTTTGTCTTGGGTTTTGAGGCTAAATGGGTTTAGCAAAGGATATCGTAATTCCTCTTTGTGGCCACAGAATTGTCCTAAGGGATTGCAACAACCAAATGGAATAAGATACGCATTGATAGAGTCACCGTTACTCCCAAGGCCACAAAGGGAGCACTTCCTTAGCCTCTGAGGAACTGGAATCTCCGAGGAAATCAGGAGACCTAGCCCCCGAACACCTTCAGAGCAAGGAGCACATTGAGGAAGGTGCAGACCAAAGGTGAATTTACACATCAGTGACTAAAGTTTCCTGCCTCTAAGCATCAGAAGTCACTCATGAGCAGCGTCCCTAAACCACAGCTACAGGATGTGGGCACAAGCCCTTGTATAATTGTTGGCTAAGAGCCAATAAGCATTCATCCCCGTGCAAATACTGGGGCTTTTTTGTTGTTGTTAACCTTCGAAAACCACAGGTATTAGCCTCCCTTTTTCTTCCCCTTGGCACCGATCATCTTCTTTTCTCCAACTTGGTCTCCTGTGTGTAAAGAATTTCTGAGGTGCTTTTAAACCTAAATTTAATACTTTTGCCCTCCCCTCTCCTGCCCCACAAAATGCCAGGCAGAGGTTAAGCCTCCTTACAAAATATCTGCTGGCTATGCTGGCTTCCGCAGCTCTGTTTGGGCTTTTTGATTACAGAGGAAATCAGAGAGCTCTAGCAGTGACCTTAACCTTCAAGAAAATACAGGCAATTTCTGGAAATTCCCTCTAAACAACAGTGTTCTATTTTTTTTTCACTTTAGAATTAACCCAGCAACTATGATACACTGATTTACATGACATGACTTTCCATGTGAATGAAGATAAATGGGAAGAGTAGTGGACCAGAAATAGAAAACTGGACGCTTTAGAATGTAATCCAGTGTTGCCAAAAATTTACCATCCACTTTTTTGAGCAATTTCCTTCTAGTCTCTAGGCCTTTGCTCTGTGAAATGAAAGCTTTGGATTAGGTGGTTCCTATCTCTGTAAATTGGATTCCTTAGTGATGCTTCAGCAAAGGTACAGTGAGAATGGGCCTCAATGTATTGTAAAAGATCCCAAATTTAAAAGTTGTCCTTTCTTTTCTGCTTTTGAGGCTAGCCAAATACCAGGCCTCCAAAGAGGCCTGGCATTTGGCCTCTCACCGAGGCCAAATTATTGCTGAGGGCAAATTATTATTACTCACTGAGAGGTCAGGCATGGTGATTCTTGACCACACAGTATATTGTAAACGCTAGAGAATCAATCAACCTTCACTCTGTACCCAAATAAATGCCCTACATCCTGAAATGGAAACCCAAGCTGAATCTACTGAAGCATAAGAATGTTTTCAAATAAAAGAGATGGCAGATGAGCATTACAGGTCTAAGTAAACAGGAGGAGGACTTTCTAATCATCAGAGTTTCCCAAGGATGTATTAGAAGACTGTGGGTTATCTGTCAATAGAGATGTTCAAGCAGTTTCGGAAAGGAGATTTTCTGGGATTTTCTATTGGGAATTCCTGAATGGCATAAAAATCAGGTAAAGAAGATGGTAGTTCTATTTTTTGGACATTTCTAACTGTAAGAAGTTTATTCTTATCTTACATTACCATCCAAATTTCTGTATACTCTCATCCTCTGATCATAGCCCTACTTTGTATACCCCAAATATTACTTTATGACATATCCCACAGGAGAGTCTTTGTGAAATGTGAAGATAGTTCTAGTGTCATTTCTGAGTTCTCCAGGCTAAATAGCTTTGGTGTGATTAAATGTTTACTCTGTATTGTTATAAGCTGGACCTCTAGACTCAGAGACATCTACCTTCTCTTATCTTTTCTGATTTGATTCCATTGATGATGCTACAATGTGTCATTTAGACAGTCATTTGAGAACAGTCCAGTTTAAGTTACAAAGAGGACAAATGTGCAGAGAGAAGTCAATTGTCAGGCTGATCCTTAAATGGTAACTGAAAAGATAGGGCTGGACATTTCAGAGGCTGCTGCCAACAAATGCTACTATCTTGAGGCAAATGGGGATTTTCAGGCAACAGTGCTATAATGATTTGCCAATTATGTCTACTTTAGAACCATTGCCAAAATAATCCAACGACTTTTCATTCCACTACTGTTGACAGGGCAGCTAAAAATTTCAACATTTCCTTTTACAGTCTGAATAAAAGTTCCCTGCCTTGGGGACTGTAACAATATTTGCCATCGGGGGGCAGGGGGTAGAAAGTGGATGCTGGGAAGGGGAAAGAGAGGGAGGGAAATATTAATGGAAGTAAACAAAGACAAAATGGAATGAGGTTTATTCAAGATTTGGGGTTTGAATGCCTACATCAAATTGATGTTTATGATTGTATCAGAGGACAAATCTTAGGAATTGAGGAAGTAAGTTTTTCAAGGTAGTACTTCAAAAACTAAATGCCACATAAGCAAAAACAATTACCTGAATTTTTTTTATTTGAATGCCTACCAAGGTATTCCAGCTTTTAGTCTTGGGACAGGCCAAAAGTTGGTTATAATGTTTGTGGTGTTCAACATTTAAAACTGATTTTCAAAATAAATTAAAAATAAGATAAAATTGAAAAATTTAAAAAATACAAGAACCTTGGAAAGTTGAGAAAAGGTGAGATAATCTCCCAGACTGTTCAAAATTAGACATAAGGAGAGACAAAGAGTAAATGAAATAAAAAAGAGCAATGGAAAACAGAATGAGTTAAGACACACCTCAAAACCCTTTGGCATCCACAGACATTCCGCACGGAGCCCCTCCAGTGGCATTCCCACTTCTCCCTCAATCATTGTGGCCCTACTTCTATCATTTTAACATATTGGGCATCCATTAGAAAGAAAGGGCCTGCTATTTTTCTGTGTGTGTTTGAAGAAAAAACTGCAAACAGAAATGAGCCATTAAAATTCTTGAGCAGGGAGTGATGTGATCAAATTGTGCTTTAGGAATCTGACAACCAAAAGCAGAATGGATCAGAAGAGGGTCAGACTTGGAATAAGGATCCCAATTGAAAGGCTATGACCTTTAAAAAAAATGACATGCTAGGGTCATCCTCCAAGTTGATCTAATAATATATCTGTGAGAATGGAAAGGGGGAGGAGAATATAAACATTTTTGAAAGAAGAAGGAACAGTTTGACATCTGTGCAGTTGGGTATAATGCTAAGCCACATACAGATATGGTGCTGCTATAGTCTGGGTGTTTATGTCCACCTGAAATTTCATATGTTGAAATCCTAAAGCCCAATGTTGAGCCTGAAGGCAGTGATTAGGTCATGAGAACAGAGCCCTCATGGGTGAGGTTAATGCCCTTATATAAAAGAAGCACAAGAGAACATTTTATCATGTGAGGATATAAAAAGAAGTCTGTGACTTCAGAAGAATGCCCTTACCTGACCATGCTGGCACCCTGATCTCAGAGTTCCAGCCTCTAGAACTGTGACAAATATATTTCAGTTTATGTAAACTGCCCAATTTATGGTATTTTGTTACAGCAGCTCAAATAGACTAATACAAATACTATATGGAATGGATTTCACATGGAATTTAACTGGAACCATTAAAATGACACAGAGAAATCCAGGAATTTGAAGATGCTAAATGTGAGACACCATTTGAACACTGATATAGATGATCAGCAGACACAAATGCAACATTAAATCTTGAAGAAATATCAGGGATGCAAATATGGATTTGGAAGTCATTCTTATAAGAAGGGTAGCTAAAATAATAGACAGTAAGACCCCAATGAGAAAGAAAATCAGGACCAGAGGGTCAAACACCAAGACCTGAAAAATGCCTAAGTTTAGAGGACAAAGTAACAAGAACCCAGGGTCCACCTTGAGTTTATGATCAGGTACCCGTTTGATAACATTATTTAATGGGCTTAGGAGAATTTATTTTCTTATTTTGGGAAAGCTGATTATCACTATAATAGGTCTAAAGTGTGCATTTATCAGTCTAATCAAGCTTTTAGATTTCCTAAAGTACTAAATATTCAAAATCATATAATGCTATTTAAAAGAAGTTAATTGTTTCAGTCCAAAATGACAGTGGGCCGAACTTCAATTGATATGTGTATGGATGATGTACTTATACATCAAAGAGTCTCAAAAACCAATACTCCCACGGGCAAGAGAATAGCCAAGTTTGTTTCGGTTTCCAATGAATGACATCAGTCCCATGTAGGTCTCAATCAAAATGGGTTCATTTAACACCATCGGTCCCTTTGCTCTTTCAGATCCACTTGAATTCTTGAGGGCATTCTGGATAGCTGGCACAAGCTTAGACATGAACCCGGACAACTGAAGAGGAAAAGAGGGCATGGAGTTAGTGAACGCAGACTAGGTCCAGATGAACCTCCTCCCCAACCAGTCCTTGTAAAAGCTGACCACTCTTGAGAGCTTCAGTTATTTTCACTTCTTAAATAAGAATCATTTCTCAGAATTATTAACATTGCTTCTGTTAGTCTTTTAATAAATTAATCCATTGATAAATTGCATACATAAAGACATCTACCTTGCTTTGTTTATTTTTTATTACTGACACTTTGTGCAACATTAAGAAGTCAGATTCAGAAATATTTACTGACAGTCTATTGTGAATCACACCTGTTGCCCTCAAATAAGTGACAGTATAATAATCTAAGAATTGAACTTCTAATTATTATAAGAAGTTCACAAAAATAAATAGCAAAAAGAAGCACAAGATGCTAAAGGAAAACAAAAGAGGGAGAACTCATACATGGTTAGAGAATCAGGAATAACAAAATGTGACTCAAGACAATCCTTTAAGGTTAATAGAGTTTCAACGACTGAAATAAGGTTAGTGAGGGCTTACTTGATAGCTGCTCTTTTTCCAACCCAGCATTCTTCCCACTATTTGACATTCTTCTACTAATAAGAGTATTTCAATTTTCATTTAAAGAACTACCCTCTTCCATTTAGTCCAAGTAGTTTAAGTGAAGCTGACTTTAGCAAATGACTCTGGTCTAATCATTCAGAGATATCCATTTCTCTGGTTACAGAGATTGGTTCAGGTATCTACACAATCAATGTGATTGAGAAATTGATAGAATACAAGCCTGTTACTAACAGGCTTGTAACAGGCTTTTTGCCACACATAGGGAGAACCTAACTAAGAATGAATACAACAAAGGTAAAAGAACTAAGACATTGAGAGAGATCAGTTCTTAACAAAGACATTTGAATTGATCTATTCAAAGACAAATGTCTTTGAATAAATCAGCCTACCATAAACTTTTAGTTAAATGAGTGAAAAGTAAAATTCCTTCTTTAGTCAAGACAAGTCCAATTGGGTTAGGAGAAGGATAATTCAGGGAGAATTCCAAACAAAGATATAAACAGGGAAATAAATTGGGAAAACTTTTATCTTTGTATTTTGAATAAGTTATTTAATATTCATTACCTTGTTCCAATATAAACCTGTTGGGTATGTAAAAGAAGGCATCATTTCCATGTTAGCAACCAATTCCCATATAGGTAAATGACTTACGCAAAGACACTCTACTTTCTTTATCATAGTTAAAAAAAATAAAAACAAAAACAAAAAAAAGCAAAAAAAAAAAACTTTTGGAATAGAGCCTACTCACAGTGAGATCCAAATCTGTATCCTGGGTAATTGGATCACTAATCTAAATAAAAATTCTTAGAGTATATTCCAATGTCAATTCAAATTATCCAACATGCTGTATAAATTATTCTTCCCGTTTCTCCATCAGGAGGCCAATCTTTACTTTAAAGAAGTAAGATATGAGCGATGATTCAATAAAGAAGGAGAACTCTATAGTCTTTCATCATAATCTAATTTTCTTTTTTAGTTGTATTTTGTCATTAATATTTATCCCCTTACACCCTCTTCCACTTTCACCCACCGCCCTGCCTACACCCACAATCATCACGCTATTGTTCATGTCTATAAGTCCTTTTTCTTTTTTGCTTTCTCCCTCAGCCTGCCCTGATGCCTCCCCTTAGAGCTGTCAGTCTGCTCTCTACTTATGAATTTGTTTCTATTTTGCTTGTTAGTTAAGTTCAATAGATTCTGCATATCAGTGAATCTTAGGGTATTCGTCTTTGTCTGGCTGGCTTATTTCACTTAGTGTAATGTTCTCCAGGTCCATTGATACTTTTGCAAAGTGTAACATTTTCTTCTTTTTTATGTCTGAGTGGTATTCCATCGTGGAAATGTACCTTAGTTGTTCTATCCACTCATCTACTGATGGACACATGGTCTGTTTCCAAATCTTGGCTATTGTAAATAATGTTTCAATGAAGATAGAGAAGCTTATATTCCTTCAAATTAGTGTTTTTATATTTCTTCAGACAAATTCCCAGAAATGAAAGCATTGCATCATAAGGTAGTTCCATTTTTTAAATTTCTTGAGGTAACTCCATATGCTTCCAACAGTGGCTGCACCAATCTGTATTCCCACCAAGAGTGCAAAAGCATTCCCCTTTCTTCACATCCTTGCCAACACTTGTGTTTGTTGATGTATTGATGATAGTCATTCTGACCAGTGTGAGGTGGTATCTCATTGTGGTTTTAATTTGCATTTCCCTGATGATTAGTGACATTGAGCATCTTTTCATATGTATATTGGCCATGTTCATGTCCTCTTTGGAGAAGTGTCTATTCAAGTCCTTTGCTCATTTTTTAAATTGAATTGTTTATTTGTGTTGGTGTTGAATTTTCTAAGTTCTTTATAAATTTTGTATATTAATCCTTTATCATATGCATTGGTGAATATGTTCTCCCTAAAACAATCCCATTCACAATTGCTTCAAAAACTATAAAATGCCTAGAAGTAAATATAACCGAAGATGTGAAAGACCTATATTCAGAAAATTATAAGACACTGAAAAAACTGAAGAAGATACAAACAAGTGGTAGCACAACCATGCTCATGGATAGGAAAAATTAGCATCATTAAAATGTCCATGCTACCCAAAGCAATCTATAGATTTAGCACAATTCCTATCAAAACACCAATGATATATTTCACAGAACTAGAAAAAATATTTCAAAAATTTATATGAAACCACAGAAGGCCCTGCAGAGCAACAGCAATCTTGAGAAAGAACAAAGTTGGAGGAATCATGCTACCTAATGTCAAACTGTACTGTAAGTCCACGGTAATCAAAACAGCACGGTACTGGCATAAAAACAGAAAAATCAATCAATGGAACAGAATAAAAAGACTAGAAATAAACCCACACCTTTATAGTCAATTAATATTTGACAGAGGAAACAAGTGCGTACAATGGGTAAGAGTTTTCTATTCAATAAATGTGTTGGGAAAATTTGACAGATATGTGCAGAAAAATAAAACTAAACTGCCTTTTTATGCCACACACAAGAATAAACTCAAAATGGATTAAAGACTTAAATGTTGGACTCCAAATCATAAAAACCCTAGAAGAAAACATAGGCAGTAAAATATCGGGCATTGCTCATAGCAATATTTTTTTCTGATATATCTTCTCAGGCAAGGGAAATGAAATAAAAAGAAAAAAAATAAACAAATAGGACTACATCAAACCAAAATGTTTTTGTACAATAAAGGAAACCATTAACAAAATCTAATTTTCTATGTAGGTTTTGTCCTGGATTCTTAATTTTATACCCAATTGCCCTTAGGTAAACCACTTCTCCATGTTAGGCTTAATTTTCTTATTAGAAGGAAAATAATGCCCTAGAATTTAGAATGCATCTATTATTACTAGCTGACCTCACACATAAGTGAGAAAAGAAAGGAAGAAAAGGCCATGCAAATGATACTTCTAATTTGTCAACAGTGTGACACTGAAATTTCATTTCCCCTTTCAGAGTCTTAGTTCTTTTGAAAAGAAGCATTACAGTCTGTTTTTAAGATAGTATCAGAGGAAAAAAATAAGTTACTGATCATAAGATGACATAGAGTTTGCTAGAGTACTTCAGTATCAGTGGGTTTTTCAGAATAAACTAAGGTATTTGTCCCTCTACTTTTCTTTAAAGTAATATTTCTTTAATTGGATAATATAAAAACGTTAATATAAAAAATAAGGAAAAAGAGATTACTTTACTGATGTTAAAGAACCTAACAGACAAGCAGGGTATTGCTTGTTCTCCATGACTTTCATGTAGAGTGGCAAAGACAGACAGAATGTACATCTTATTACAGTCTCGGCAGCCTCTTCCAGGCGTCAGAAGAGATCTAAATATTGGTGTTATTTAATGAAACAAACTATAGTCACATAGCCTGGAGATTCTGGAAGGAAGAACATGTTCCTTTCAGCAAACTCTATCAGAGTTTTAGTTCATTGGATGTGAAAATGAGAGAAAAGTGTTCTCTTTTCAACTTCCAAAAAAAGAAAAGCAAAAAGAACAGAATAAGTTAATACCAACTTACGCCATACACAAAAATAAATTCAAGGTTGATAAAAGACTTAAATATAAGTCACAACACCATAAAACTCCTGAGGAGAACATAGGTAGGAAAATCTCAGATATTCCGTGCAGAATATTTTCACCAATATGTCCCCTAGAAGAAGGAGCATAAAGGAAAGAATAAACAAATTGGGCTTCATCAAATTAAAAAGCTTCTGCACAGCTAAAGAAAACATCAGCAAAATGAAAAGGAAACCAACCATGTGGGAAAATACATTTGTAAATGATACCTTGGGCAAGGGTTTGATCTGTGAAATATATGAAGAACTCACATGACTCTACAGCAGGAAGACAAACAAATCAATTAATGGGCAAAAGACCTGAACAGATACTTCTCCAAGGAGGACATACAGAGGGCCCAGAGACATATGAAAGGATGCTCAGTACCACTAGGCATCTGAGAGATGCAAATTAAAATCACAATGAGATACCACTTCACACTGGTCAGAATGGCCATCATAACCAAAGTAATAAACAAGTGCTGGCGAGGTTATGGAGAAAAGGGAACGCTAGTGCACTGTTGGTAGGAATGCATATGGGTACAACTACAGTGGAAAACATTATGGAATTTGATCAGAAACTATAAACAGAACAGCCTTTTGACCTGGCAATGCCACTGCTTGGAGTATACCCTAAGAATCCTGAAATACCAATTCTAAAGAACCGAGGCACCCCAGTGTTCATAGAAGAACAATTTACAATAGCTGAGTGTGGAAGCAACCTAAATGCCCATCAGTAAATGAAGGATCAAAAAACTATGGTACAGTGCTTGCTTTGGCACCACATATACAAAAAACTATGGTACATTTACATAATGGAATACTACACAGCAGAAAAAAAGATGGAACTCCTACCCTTCATGACAGCATAGATAGATCTGTAGAGCAAAATAAACCAGGCGGTGAAAGACAAATACCATATGATCTCACCTATAAGTGGAACCTGATCAGCAAAACAAACAAGCAAGCAAAATGTAACCAGAGACATTGAAATAAGGAACAGACTGACAGTAACCAGAGGGGAGCGGGGAGGTGATAATAAGGGAAAGAAGGAAAAAGGTCATCAAAGAACCTGTATGAAGGACCCATAGGCAAAACCAAAGAGGGTAGGATTGAGGATAGGAAATCAGAGTGGGTGGGACAGGTGGGAGGAGATGGGGGAAAATGGAGACAACTGCACTGGAAAAACAATTAAAAATAAAATAAAATGAAATCAGATGCAAAACAACATAAATTAATAACATGGCCATCTCATCACTGTATTTTAAAATCACTAAATTTCAAAGTCAGAAGTAATCTTAGAGTCATCTACTTGAACCACTCATCCATTGTTTTAGTTTCCTTACCATATCCCCAGAGGAAGCTATACCCCTTTCCATGCTTATATCCAATGAAATGGAACTCGTTGCTGTGTAAGCATATCCATTTCATTACAGTGTACAGTGGGAGAATGCTTGTGATTAGATATATCGGTCCAGGTGTATTTTCTTACACTGTCAGTTACTGATGATTACACTTTGGAAAACTTATTTAATCTCACTGAACCTTAGTTTACACATCTGAAAAAGAGGAAATATAATAAAATTATAATGTTACTAATATCAACCTCATCAGATTGTTGTATGAATTTAAGTGGATTATTCAAAACTATTTTATTGCTGGGGGAAGGTGGTATAACAGGACTAAATGGCAATGGAAAATATAATGAAATTAAACCTAAAATATTTTGTAAAGCATATCATTTATAGATATAAATATTATCACTATTTATAGGTGGGAGGGGTTTTAGTTTTCTTAATGCTATTTCCTTCAATTTCATACTTTGTGAATTTCCTTAATATGTATCATAAACTTCAGAAAGCACTTTTTTAAAACTATAACATGCACGTTTTTAAAGTAATAAAGAGTTAGTTCCCTGTATGCCAAAGAATATATTAAATTCTACTCATAAACCGTGATTTCAAAAAACATGGTTGAATATCAAGATATCTCCCCCAAGATGTTTATCAGTTATAAAAAGGTAAGTACTAACTTTATAGAGAGGAAATCCAGCACACACCACCTTAAACAAGTGATCGAGTATAACACCACCTGTAATAAGACACGCAGGCATCACAAGCCTGCGACAGGATGCTGTGGAAGGACACCGCATCCTTCTTCAGTGTCTGTGCCAAAACACACACATATCCCAGTCCAATTACAAGAAAACATCAAATTCAAACCGAGAAACTTCTACAAATCAACTGACCAGTATTTATCAAAAGCACTAAGAGCATGGAAACAAAGAAAGAATAAGAAACCGTCGGTTTAGGGGACAATAAAGACACAGAAAAACAACACGTAATAAAGGTTTCTGGACTGGACCCTGCAATAAACAGAGGGCATTAGGGGAAAAACAGTGAAATTTGAATAAGATCTATAGTTAATATTATTTGCCAATGTTTAATTTCCAGGTTTTGATAACTATACTATAGTTATGTAAGTTGTTAGAAGAGTTTCAATGATAGGTACATGGAAACTCTACTATATTTGCAGTTTTTCTGTAAGTCCAAAATTAATTCAAAATAAAAAACTTTGCAAATATTTCTCTCCCAAAATGTTTGTAGTTTTCCATTATTCAAGGAGAAAATTTTAAAAGAAATACAGGTGCAAGAACACAATGTTACTTTGTTTCTCTTATCTTTATGTTTTTAATATAAATCTATATCAAAATTATACAAGTATCAGTAAGTTTCCATTTAATATTTTATTTCCTGACATGAATTATGCCAAGATATTGTGTGAATTCATTGACTAATTTTCTATCCATAGCAGTTAAACAATTTTTAATTTTTTTTACTTTGTATTTTTCCTCTAAAAATTTCCTCTGAGTAAATTATTTTTTTGCAGCATTTACATCAAAAATTTGATTTTTGTCTATTTCAAATTTAGCCATTATAAGATTTTTTCAGACACTATTTAAATATTATTATTTTCCTGAGTTTGATTTAGTAATTTGATGATTAATTTGATTAAGACTAACTTTCCTCAGGCAAAATTTTGCTTCTTAATGTCAAAAATAATATGTAGTTTTTCAGCTTGTTTGCCAGCAATGGAAGTTTACCCAGTGCCATTTTGTTTTAGCTGCTTTAATATTCTGCATGTATATGAATTATTTCTATCAGTGCTGTAAACTAACTCTGTGTTTCACTAACAGATGAAAGGGTATCTAAAATCATTCAAGGAATATTGATGAAGCACCAACATTACACTCCAGGCATGTGAGAAGACAGGCAAGAATCCTGCTCTCATGGAATTTATATTTTTTTGGTATGAGACAAAAATTAAAAGTAGATACAAGCAATTTTGGTAGTGATAATTCTAGGAGAAAAATAAAATGCAGTAAAGGGATAGACAGTAATGTGATTAAGGGGAACTTTTCATATTGCATCCAGGACAAGTCTTTCTGAGAAAGCAAAACTTGAACTGAGGTCCAAATAACACAAAGGGGGCAGCCACTTGGAGAAGGTATGCTGGGAAGCAAGGAACAGCAGTGCAAAGCCTGTGAGGTAGGGATGCGCTTAGTTACTTAAGGAACACAGAAAAGTCCTGTAAGACTAGATTATAGTAACCAAAATAAAGAGGTAGGAGCACTAGGCATGAAGAATCCTGTGGACCATATTAAGGACTTTAGATTGAAGTGATTTTAAGGACAAGTTCAATATTGAATTTTTTTCATTTATAAAAATGTAATTCTGGCTGCTGTTTGCAGAAATTGTGTTAGGGTCAAGAATGGAACCAGGAAGATGAGTTTGGAGGGCACTTCAGTGGTCGGGCAAGAGATGATGGCAGCTTGGGCCAGGTGACAGTGGAGAACATAAATTGGGGACATTTTTCAAGATAGAGCCATAGAACTTGTTGATATGAGTGAATGTAGGAGGTGAAGAGAAGGGAAGAAGCAAAGATGACATTTAGATTTTTGGTCTGAGCAATCGAGTAGGTAGTGGTCTCATTGCTGAGTTAGAAAAGCCTCTTGCAGTAGGGCTCAGAGGTGGTGAGGCGCAGTGATCAAGCGTTTTGCTTTAGATGTGTTTTTGAGGTGTCTAACCAGTAAGCTTCTTAGAGATTCACCATAGCCGGCTAGAGGACACATGAGCCTGGGGCGTGAAGAAATAGAAAGATGAAAAGTCCTTATCTAGAGTTAAAAAATTCATCATAATAATTGTAGATCCAGAGTCAAGAACAGTTTTCACAAGTGACATTAATAGCCTAAACAAAATAGGATACAGAATAGGGGTTAAAAATCAACTCATTCAGGAAACTTTTGTTGAAAATTATGCTCAGCTTTGGGGAAAACACAGAGGAGACCTAGGTAAACTGAGGGCCTAAGAGTTCCAAAGATTTGTCAAACACCAAAAAGCTAGCAAGCAGCTGAGCAAGGTCTTGGATTTGGGTCTCCTAACAATAAGTCCTGAAGTCCTCTCTTCTATAAAATACTGCTATTATTAGCAGTACAATTCTAATATTTAAGGGAAATTTATGTTTCTTATTTTCTAAAGGTAGAGAGAAAAAAATCAGACTCAGTAATTTTCAAACCATGTTCCTTAGAACACTGGATTCCCCCACAGGGTGGGTGACAATATAATTTATCATCAAACTAGAATTCTTTTGAAAAGCAAGGAAGTAGTGTTATTAACAAGGTTGGGACAATAGATTCCTGAGGGTTTCAGGAGACGGTCTGGGGAGATGGTGTGGAAGAAAAGGAAGAAGCCAAGCCGATAACCTGCTTCAGTCCCTGTAATCAAATCAATTAAAACCTGCTCAATTTTTATCAGTTTTATATATTTAAAGTCTGCATAAGATTTTATTTCAAAAAGACTTTTGTCTTTTAAGAACACTGAGAAACACAGTGCCAATCTTGCCTAGCACCTCTAGCTAGAAACCTCTAGCTCTGACTATTCAACCCACAAGATGTATAGTGTCCACATTTCTATTCATCTTAAAAAACAAGCTTAAATCTTATCTCGCCCACAATGCCTTCCCCGACACACACTCATGGCAAATGTTCTTTTTGATTCTATTACACTCCACTTTTATCTCCACTCAAATATTTCATGCAGTTCTCTAAGAACTAGAATAATAAGTACGGTTGTCTTTCTGTACAATTAAATCAAGATGTCTCTACCTTGGGACCACTGTTATTTGGGGTCAGAAAACTCTTTGCTGAAGAAGAGAATATTCTCTGCATTTTAGGGAGTTAAGCAGCATCCCTAGTCTCTAAACACTAGATGCCAATAGCAACCCACTCCAGGTATGACAACCAAAACTGTCCCCACACATTGTCCAATGTCCTCTGGTGGGAAAATCACCCCCTGTTGAGAACCACTGAACTAAAGAAAGTACAGCATGATATGACTTGAGTATTGAAATCAAACAGATCCAGTCTTAAGTTGCAAATATGGCAATCACTAGCTTAGTGAAATTTATACTTCCTCTCTGAATTTCATAGTTCTTTTTATATAAAATATGGCTATTAATAGGATCAAACTCATAATTTGTAAAACTTAAACAAACAGTTTGTATATAAGTTCCTTGTGTGTGTACACACCTGCTCGTGTATTTCAGGAAGGGCTGGGGAAGGAAAATGTGACAAGGATGGAGTTTGGAATTATATTGAAAAGGCCATTAAGGAAGCCTATTGCTAATAATCAATAAACATTGTCAATAACTCATTGACATCATCATCATCATTATCAAACTATGATTTCCTAAAGGCCAAAGTATAATTAACCTCAACATTTCTATTGCCAGCACCCTCTGGAGAGTCCAGATGCCTTTTCATAGGTTAATAAATGTCTGGCAAATGAGATTACTGAATGCCTCCCCAGTCCTCATCATGAGCTTCATTTCATAAGAATCCTTTGTGGCCTGAGAATCTAAGTGCTGGAAAGAAAAAGATGACACTATTTCATACTCAATGAACTTGGCATTTCATTAGAGTCAGATGCACTTTATTTCTAGTCATTTCAGTGAACCAGCTCAAAGGAGGAGGGGCCGGGAAGACAGAACAAGCAGTACATTGAAGGAGAGGCAAACAAAAGGCCAAGTCCCCAAGCTGGCTCTTGAGCGTTTCAAGCCCCTGAACTCAGTCTGTGTGACAAGAACGCAGTGTCATCTGATATGAATGCCACCAGCTACATACTTTTCTCTAAAAGCTTTTATACACCCACCTCTGGCTCCTTCTTTTATTCCAGTCTCAAAATCATGAGGTCAAATTTTCACAACTCCGATTACACAGGAGCTGTATGTTGATTAGGGCAAGGTGTAGCAGTTCGTGTGTGTGTTTGTGCTGGGGAGGTAGGGAGTGTTGAATGTTTTTGACTTTACAACAATTATTTACCAGCTGAATGGCTGGGCACCTGGTTTGCTTCAGGTGCTGTCTGCCAGCAGTTCACTGCCCCATGTCTCAGTTTTCCTTATTACAACCATCACTTGCTTCCTGTTTACACTGAGTAAAGAGACCTGGTTTCATGCCTGCACAGCCACATTCCTCAGTGAGCAGGCTTTCCAAGCCTTCAGGCTATAAGTTTCAGTCTCCCTATGCAGAAAGTGAAGCATGCTGGGAATCAGTAAATCCATCCAATACACAACACTGGAAACTACTTAGGAAGTTACACAGCTGGACAAAATGTCTGCATCACCCTTTCACATTTTATTTTGAATTATCTTTATGGAGACACCATGACTGTGGGTATGTCCAGGTATGTAGTGAGAAAAAGGAATATGAGACAGAAACTTCTTTCCTACAAAAGAGAGGTTTCTATACATCCTAATTTGCATCCTCATCCTTTTCCACTCCTTCAGCTTTCTCATCAACATACACACACTCCTTAAACTCTAGCTAAAATGAACTACTCTTTCTTTATCCAAGAACGTTTCATATAACTTTCTCATTTTCACCTTCTATTCATGTTTCTTTACCTTAGCACTTCTTACCCAACCTTCTTTGATGCCTAAATCACTCATACCTTGAGACTCACATCAAATGTCATTTTACCTGTTAACTTTTAGATTTATCTGTCCCCTCATTTGGGCTCCCATAAAACCTTGTGAATCCCTCTACAAATGGTTTTAGCACACTGAATTGTAATTTGTGCTCTGGCTGGTGTGGCTCAGTTGGTTGGGGCATTGCCCCATACAATGAAATTTCATTTTTTGATTCCCAATCTGGGCACACAACTAGGAGTGCATACCCAAAGCAAGCAATTGATGTTTTTCTCTCACAGTGATGTTTCTCTCTTTCTCTCTCCTTCCCTTCCTTTTCCTCTCTCTAAAATCTACAGGCACATCCTTGGGTGGGGACTAAAAAAAAAGTAAAATTATAATTTGTTGATTACCTTTTTTGGCCTTCTCCCTTTCCACTATAAGTATATCTGAAGGGCAAAATCTGTTTCATTCTTCTTGGTATCCCAGATTACTAACACACTACTCAGCACATAGTGTTCAATACCAGGTAGGTGCTCAATGAATACTGGTTAAATTGTTATGAAGAAAAACGAAAGGGCTAAGGATGTTAAGTTACATTTGGTTGCTAAAACATTGATTCACTTTTATAATTCCCTGAGAAAGAAAGGTAACAATGCCAGAAAAGAACAAGAAGGGTTAGAAAGCAGATCACTTCAATTTGGCTGTAGACCTTCCATGACCCATTCACTATTAATTGACCAGCTCTGGGCTCTCACTAGTCACTCAGAGCAAGACTCTTCACACACTCCAAGAACCCAACAAATCAATAATTAAAAGAGGGAAGATACCACTACAAATTGCAAATGTTAAGTTAGTGAAATGATGGAGCATAATTTAGACTGGTCATAATGTATAATACGACATTATATCATATCACATCAATGAATATGAGTACACACAAAGAATTCCTTCAAATTTAAATACATTTGTCTGCATGTTAGCCAATTGTTTGGTGTAGAAATAGAGCTATTTTATTGCAATACCTTAGTCAACTCAATCACTGTAAGTTGGTTTTTATTTTTTTAATTTTTATTATTGACTTGAGAGAGAGAGATTGAGAGAGAGAGATTGATTCTCTATTCCACTTATTTATACATTCATAGGTTGATTCTTGTATGTGCCCTGACTTAGGATTAAACTTGCAACCTTAGTATATCGGGATGATGCTCTTATGAATTTAGTTACCCAGCCAAGGCTAGGTAGCCTCATTTTTAAAATGGAGATAGCTGTTCTCATCTCACAAGGCTTTGTTAGTGAATTACATGAAAACATACAAGCTATAACCAATAAACATAAAGTATAATTATATAATATTATATGAGATTATGTTTATGTCTTATAATAATATAAGCAATGCCAAAAAGTATTATTTTATATTTTCACAACTATTTTAAATGAAAAATGCAAAGTATGTGCAGGCAGATTGGGAAATATTGGGGAGGCTTGGGGAAAAGCAACAATGTCTGGAAAGAGAACATTTGTCCATCACATTTGCCAGATGTAGAAATGCTGTAGTGAGATGGATTTTAAAAATGTATTTTGGCATATTATTACGTAACTTTGATGGTGATTTTTATATCAGTGAGATGAGAAGATAACATAAGTTAGAATTTGAATGACATTTGTGTCCATAAAAGTTCTTTCCTAGGGTGATTTCCTAACCAATCAACCCCATGACTCAACTCTAATTCAATGTTGTACAATCTGAAACCTCTGTCACCAGCTCAGCTTTCTCTCCTGAGCTTCAGACCTAAATTTCTAACTGTTGGACAACAAACTCTACCCCATGTCGCATGGACTTTTCAAATTTTGGTTCTAAACTTAACCTCCAAATCTACTCTTCTTTTAGCTTTCCCCCATTTAAATTAATGGAAGCACCATCTACCTAGGCTGGAAATGTGTCATCTTTCAAATCTTCCTCTTCTTCACCTATAATATCCTGTCAGTTACCTTCTTCCATCGATTCTATATTCTGAATATCTCAAAATGTCTTCATCTTCTCTCCATTCCTACTGCCTCTAACTTACTTTAAGCTCATCTCATCTACCTACAAAGTCGGCCAAAATAGTTTTACAGTTATGAATATATGGCACAGAGTTTATTCACATATTATTATTTATTAATTACAGTGTTATTTTCCATATGAACAATTGTAAAACTAATTTTGCCCTTCCTTATATTTTTTGAGCTATTAAAATTATGATGGTGAATATATAGGATCAAACTCCCTGTAAATTGAATTACTCTTTGTCCAAGAACATGCCTTTTACTCACACATGCCTCCACCCCTCTTCATTTGATCCAAACTTCTGTTTAAGCTAATTGGTATTCATTTAAAAATCTTTGCATTTTTCTCTGCCTCTTCTATTAAGCAATGCATTCCACAAAGGGAAGAATCTTATCCCATTGACTCCTGTATCTTTAACAATAGTAATAATTCCTGCATTTTGTAGGTGTTAGGAAACATTTATTGAATAAAGAGCTTCCAAGGGCTACAGAAAAAAAGATTTTGAGTAAAAATTAATTTGTATATTTTTACATAAGAAATTACTCTATTATATTGTAAATAATTTGAAGATTTTGGCTTCATGTGACCCAGCCCTCTATAATTCCTTTTCCTGGGCCATAAATTTTTGTTAAATTAAATTGCTTCGGGTATTTCATTCAGTTATAAAATTTCATCCATATTCTTTTACCTGTTTTATAAAGGGAATGGAAAAACTAGTTTATTTTACCCTTTTAACATCTCATGTTATAAGAACTTCAAAATGTTCTTATAAAAGGTATTCTGTATCTCCAAAATTATCTTTTCTTCTTATTTATTCTTTTAGTTTAATATAACTGAGTCTTAATCAAAGCAAATCTGGGAAAATGTCCTAAACGTAAATAATACTGTGACATAAAACCAACAACAAAAGAAAAATGAAGACCCTAAGATTTGGATAAGAGACTCATCATCTTACATCCTAGATGGAGATCACTTGTTTTCCTACAGACTTGTAATTGGGGTGGTCTTTCAATTAGGAAATGGTGTGGCAAATGGGAGCACCAGACTCTTGCCAGGAATTTTTGAAAAAGAAGAAAAGCCTTAAAAGCAACACATCTAACAGATCCACAAGTTTGATTGAATGAAAACCAACCAATTAGCTGACCATTCATCATACTGAAACCCACAGATGTGGACCTCCCCACCACACACACACACTGTTGTTCTTGCCTCTATCCAACAAGAGCTGTATGAACATCAAATTGCCCTTTCAGCTTTAGCTAATAGGAGCACTTGGGGAAAATTTTAATTGTTCCAGCCCCCTTTTGGTATTTTAGGTTTTATCTTTCTCCTTAAATTATTTGATTGTATTTATATGTAACAGAATAAAACAAAGCTCTTACAGGTATTAGAGTAATATGGTGGTGTTTCTCTGTAGTTAATAGAAATTGTTCTTGAATCATTCACCCTAAATTTCTTCTAGTAAAAAGGACACTCAGGGAATAAGTACTTAATGCACCAGGTATAAGGGACAAGAGAGGTTTATGACTGCATAAACCTCTAGAGGACCACTGACTTTTCCCGAGATCAGAAAAGGATTCAAGCCAACTTCATCTGTATAGAAATAAGGCTAAAGACCCCAACAAGTCTGTAATCACATATATTTTTCCTCAAACCCTTTCTAGAATATAGGACTTACCAATTTAAAATATTTATTTATGCATATACATGTATATTTTATCAATTAAGTATATTCAAATACTGTAAGAAATAAAGTAAGTCATCTAACCCCAGAAGACTTTAGATGCAGGTTATCATGGTCTGAATTTATATCAAGTGAAGAGTTGTGATGTTTTGAAGTGAATGCTAATACATAAAGGTAAACATAGAAAAGACAGAGAAGGCAAGAATTCTTAGGCCTATAAGTGTAACTTGTATGTGTGTCTCTAGCTTTACTGAAAATGTGAAGTTTGATTTCTCACTCCATGCATGGCCCCAACCATTTCAGACTAGTTGTGGTACCCTAGTACTGCCGAAGTCTCCTTGCAAAAGGAGAAAGGATAGGAAAAGGGACGCTCCCTGCCACCAATACATTTAGTATCTATTTGGGGAGATGAGACTTAAAGACATAAAAATATTGTTAATTGATTTACCATTTTTAGAACATTTTTATACACTTTATCTCATTTAACTTTATAATGATCCATTGAGTTTGGGAGGAAGGTCAGTTTTCATTATTTCCATTCAGAGATAAGACTACCAAGACCCAAAGAGAAAAGTGACTTAAATAGGACCACAGAGCCATACTTCACACTTCACACTATTTCATGTTTTTCTGAATAAAATAATTAGAATTTAATCATACATAGAAAATTATATGCAGCTTGTGGGTGATAAACACAGTCAAACATAAATATTGCAATTTGTAAACAATATTACACTGTCCTTTCTTGCTAACAAATTAGCAAGGAAGAAACATCATGGTATGGTTATTGTAAATATTATATATTTTCATATATAGTACAGCTTCATTATTTATTAAAAATACTTATATAAATATATTTTAATTTTTATCTATATAAATCCCAGGTTGTACCTTATCATTTTTTTCACTGTACATGTTTTAGAAAAATAAAACTTTACCAACAAAGCTAATCCAAGAGTGAATTCCAACCTGCTTCCTACCTTGCAAAGTTCAAGGAACTTCTCACTGGTATATCTCACAGGATGCTCAGTGAATGTAGCGTAAGGTACCTCAGTGGACCATGGATTCCAGCGGGACAACAGAGATTGTTGCTCCAGACTCCCCCAGTAGATCCTAAGTCCTTCTCCTTGTCTCCTACAAGAAAGGAAGTTTTCCTTTAGATTGGCCATTTCCATTAGATTAAAGCAAAAAGGAAAGGGTGGGAAAGGAATGGAATATCTCAGTAAGGATTTATATTGCTGCTGACATAACTGGCTTAACTATCAACTAGTTGAATTGTTCCAAAGAATTTAGAAGAAAAGGATGAATTTGTTTTCAGAAATGGTGTGTTCAAAGTGTGATTGAGAACTCTATGTGAAGATGCCCAGTTGGAAATGGAAATGGGATTCTGGCATTCAGGACAGATATCGGGGCTAGGCAGTGGACCACTCACTCCATGACAACATTTTGATGGTACAGGTTGAAAGAGAAAGGGAGAAGGAAGAGTCACAGTGGTGGGACTGGAACTGAAATAGACAAGTTTGGGAGATGATTTCAAAGACAAAGGCAGATGACAACAATTTCCACAGAGCCACAAATACAAGCAACAACTAAGAACAAACTTGGAATTTTCAAATAGGAAGATATATATGACCTTTAAAAAGGATAACTAATTCAAAATATTCTGTGACCTCAACTTCTATATCTCACAATTCTCTATTTTCTGCATACATTCCATCTGGCAAAATTTCAGCAACAAATATGTCAAAGCTCTTATGGAGACTCTCTCTGCCTTTTTCCACTAAATTCATAGTCCTGACCCACAGCATGTAGGAGGCAGCCACTGTCTGGTAGAGCCCTGGCCTGGTCATCTGGTAAACCCAAGTGCAGAACAAGAGAAAGTCATCTTGAGCGTGGTGGGAGGGAATTTGTGGCAGAGGAATATGGACACATTAAACAACAAAGTTGTAGTTTCTGTGCCCTCTTCTTTTGTATGTGCCCCTTAGAATGTATGGTTAGTGATTTTAGACAACTCTGATTGCAAAGAGATCCTCAAATGTTCAGACGAGCTCAGGAACTTCACATTCAACAAACTTTGAAATTAAGGTGCCTGTGATTCTAAAGAGACCCATGGAACATCACAGAGGTCTTGTTTCTTCTAGAGATTAAATCCTGGGATCTAGAATGAAAAACTGGAGCTTAATTGCGGTCTCTTTGCAAAGCTGTGACTTCCTGTATTAAGGAAGGATTCCTTTGGGAATGCTATTGTGGTTTCTGAATGTTTATTCATGTAGAGATGTGTATAAACACTATCTCACCCATAAGCATATAACACCCCTCTTTCAATTGGCTGGTCCCTGAGCAGCTTTTTACAAAAGGAAAGTATGAAAAGAGACTGGAAAATTCTGCTGCCCTATTTTCAGATTTTTGATGATTACATATGAAAGCTGACACTTAACCTTTTTTTGTACTTAATCCTTTACCCAGAAAGAAAAGCAAAGGGAAAGAGAAAAAAAGAAGAGAGAAAAAAGGAAAATATTGTACATACCTCTAAAGTTCCCTTTCTAGCCCCTCACCTTCTCAATTGCTATACTTTATCATAGCTCCTGTACTTTTCCTCATTTTTTTCCTGGCTTGGTTATAAACCTAAAGCTCAGTGAATATTCTATACATGATGATTAATGGAGCATTCTGGCCTGAGTACGTTAGAACAGCTTGTATAATAGACTTATTTACTGATCCATATGTCAATTTATATACTGGGTGCAATTTTGCTTTTATCCAAAGGGGATGAAAATATGCCAAGATAGATTATCTGGTAAATACACTTTATTTATTTCATTTTAGGGAAACCCCAAATGAAGTTGAAGCATGATAAGAAAGAGGGGCCCTGTTTCTAAACAGATAATCAATTTGAGTATGGCAATGACCTTTCTCAGACATATAATATACTTCTAAGTATACTATTTTACCCAATCCTCTTGTGAGCTCCAGAGGTAATAAATGGAAAGGTAAATCTAGAACTAAATAGTCTCTCCAAAGGTAAAACCAAGGTGTTGCTTCTTAGAAAAGCCTTTAGTACCAGAGTACTATGAAAATCTATCATTCTCTTGTCTGTTGAGTGTCACTAGGGTGATTGTGGAGAATATGGACTCCTTTATGACTAGGACTGTTTTATTAAACTGTTACTTGTGTTACATGAGAGCAATCATGTGAGGGGAGTAAAAATGCAGGGAACAGGATGTCAGATAGCCCAGTGTTAGAGTCCTGGTCTTGATACTTAATGCTGTGTGTGACCAGGAGCAAACTTATTTCTTTTTCTAAATCTTACTTTCTTCAAATGTTCTTAGAGTGTTTCCATGTGGTAACATTCCATGGCCTCATTCTTGTGTGAGTCGTGTATACAGCTATAATGCTACGAGCATTCAGCCAGTCAGGGGGATCCGTAAAAAGCCTCCAAGTTATATCTTTAATTTAGAGGTATCAAACTAGCACCCCTCCCCCAGCAGAGCACATCCTCTGCTACGAAGGCTACACTAACTATTGTCCCATCTCTTTTAGGCAACTTTAGCACCTACCATGCTATTTCACAAACATGTAAAAGCACCAATCAGCCAGTATGGAGGGATAGTAGTTTAAGGCCTATAAACTATAGAATGCCAGAGCTAGAAAGTCTCTTGGAAGCTATAACCCAGTGTCTTTTTTTCTGGAAGTGGGAAAACTGAGACTCAGAAAGGACCAGGGATTTCCCAACATACCACTACAAACAGAGCAGAATTAGCTAGTGGGAGCCATAGTTTCCTAAAACTTCATTTAGGTGTATTTTCACTACTCTTGGCTATTGTTACAACATACATTCCAAGTTAAGGCCCTGCCATTACACAACACAGCCTTATTCCCAATTACACACAGAGTTAAAAGAATTGCCCTAAGGAGCCTGCCACCTTTTGTGGGCAAAAAGCATGCTCAGGAATTCTAGGTAAAGGTCAGAAAGAAGATCTCTCTCAAATGGAACTCTGGATTTTTATATACACTCAATAATAGCAACTCTGAGATTGTAGGAAAATAAAGTATTGCTAGAAATCAGGGTGTAATAATTAAAAAGTTATGGTAAGAAGACTGGGTCTTTCCCACAGAGCGATTATGGTCAAGTTTTCAAAGGGTGAATACAATCCCAGGTAAAGAATGACAACATCAAATTTTTAAGCAAAGAAGACTATTTAGACTATTTGAAGACTAAAGGAAGAATACTTTGGATTCTTCCTTTAATCATCCCAATAGAACCCTCTTTCCATAGATTCTACCTTAGTAGAATCTGTACCTACTACTACCTGTAGTAGGTAAAAACCATCGTGCCTTCTATTGGGCAACAAAGAGCTCTGTCTTAGGCCCAAACTAGTTGTTTGTCTTTTTTGTCTTTGAGCATTTCACACCAGCTTTCTGATCTTCAGATAGCAACAATTTTATAAGGAACAAGAAGATAATGGATGAGAGAATGTTTCGTATGCTCTAAGGCATTGGCCATCTAGCAAATATTGAGTGCTAGCATGTAGCATAATGCTTACTGCATACTGTTAAATAAAATGTAAAAAATGCAAACTTCATATTTTTTAATCTTCATAGCAATTTTTTAAACTTCATTGATAGAAAGAGATGAAGTTAACAGGAAATAAGAGAAAGCATTTGACCAGGCTTCAACAGATCACCAATTCAAGAACTACTAGTGGAATAGAATAAAAAAGAGGAAGAGAAACAGTATTATCCCTTTCCTACTAGTCTACAGTCCATGTGCCTGGTGCTTCAAAAGGCTAAAACTCAGAACATTAGAGTGTTGAGTAAGAAAAGATTTATTGATGAAGAAGGCAACAACTGAGATGATGGGAGATTCAGTGGTGCCTTAAATTCATCTTAAGAAAGCAAAGAGTTCAGGCTCGTTTTATGTCAAAGAAAGAGCAAATAAAAGGGTTAAGAGGTGATTAACAACTGCAGATATCTGGGTACCAGCAGGGGTCCGAGAAAGATTGTGTTTAGTCTGTTGACCCTAGTTGATGTGAGTCTAGTCATAGGTACCTGCAAATCTTTGATAAATAATGCATATTTCTCTTATCTCCTCAGGAGAGGCACTTTCTGGTAGGAGTTATTTTTTTAAAACTCAAGCTGCAAGCAGAATCACTTCAATGATTAGCTTGTCTATGTGCAAGGAGTTATTTACCTGAAGGCCATGGAAACAAAGCAGGACTGAACAAGATGGAGTCAGAAAGGCTGAGCATTTCACTCTGTCACAATGATAACTTATTTTGTTCCCACTTTCTATCCTCGAGAAAACCAGCCATATCTGGCCTCTATTCCCACTTCTTATTCTTCACTTTGGGTAAACATCAAAATCTCACAGAATGGTATAGAAGTAGAAGAAGGGGTCCATAAGGACAAATAAGAACTTAATGGAAGAAGGGGATTTATAGGAGTGGGAGATTTTGGGTATCCTAGATTGTCTGAGTTGGAAGGCCCCTTAGAGGTGTGTTTCCAATTATTTCATTTTATAGATAAATATACAGAAGACCAGAATTTTCACAGATCAGAGTTCTTCCTTTAGTCATGTTAATTACATGTTCTACTCAGTGACTCAGACTCAGAATTCTACTCAAGCACAATTGTTGGCAGGGTGGAAGGCCTAAGCAATTACTACTTTAAACCATTATAACATCCCAAAAGATGACTTGACTTCTACACCATAGAAGTGCCAAAGGACCAATCATGAAAAATAAATATGGTTTAATAACAAAGAAGCT
>PVKM010004838.1:0-50380 GCA_004027735.1 Carollia perspicillata | reverse complement strand
TATAATTATTTTTAATATAATGCATTGGTCACTTGAAAAATATTGGTTCAGTGAGTTATACAGATTTTCTAAATGTTGACGCACTTCTTTAAACAACATTAAAAATTCATATTTGTTAGCATCACCACTGACTTATCAGGCAAGTCTTTAAGTGTTGAAAAACTGTTAAGATCATAGCAGTGGATGTGAATTCTCCAGAATTTCTGACAGCTTGAATGTCATTATCAGCCATAGCAAACGCACTTCATACACAAGGACTGCTGCACCCTTCTGTAACTGCACGTCTGTAGCACAGACTCTTAGCTGTCCAAAATGTGTATTCCCTCTTCCATTGTATTGAGTAGTCACTATGCAGCAGCTTCCCAGCCAATTTTTATTTGCTAGCCCTCTTCATGTCTAGGCATATCCACGGCTTGTTCTCACTTATGGCTTTTTGGATTTTAAGTGATGTGGATAACTTCTGAGCCAAGACTTTTAAGAGTGTACACCTATTCCCCTTTTTTCCTCCTGATGCAAATTACTTTAATAACTATGGGGTTCTGTAACTGCTGACCCCAGAAGATGGAATAGCCCAGAAGATGGAATAGTCTCTGAACCACTATGTAGACAGGCAATCACTGATCACTAACATAAAAACTCAGAGCCTAAGTGTCCATCAGTAGATGAGTGGATAAAACAACTATGGGACATTTACACAGTGGAATACTACTTCGCCATAAAAAAGAAGAAAATTTTACCCTTTGTGACAGTATGGATGGACCTAGAGAATATTATGCTAAGTGAAATAAGCCAGTCAGAGAAAGACAAACGCCATATGATTTCATTCACTTATGGAATCTAATAAAGAAGCTGAACTAATAGAAAAATAAAGAGAAACTCATAGATGTAGAACAGGATGACAGCTAAGGTAGAGGAGGTTAGGGGGTGGGAGGGTTGAACAAAAAGGAAAAAGAAATCATGGCCATGGACAACAGTGCAGTGATTGAGGGGAGGAGCGGGTATAAGGGGACTAAATGGTAATGAAAAAATACAATAAAAAATTAAAAAATAAGTAGGCTAGGGCACTAGAGAAATATAGAAGAAATATAAAAGCTCAGATAAACACACAGGTTTGAACAGACTTCTACCTTAAACAGATTTCCTAGTAGTCACAATATAAGCAGAAGTTTGCAGAAAAATTCACCTTATAGCGAAAAACCTTATTAAGTAATCTTTGCCTGTTTGAAATGGTATACCTGCCCTTTTAGTTCCCCTCCCAAAAACAATGCTGTGAAGCAAACCTGTGCTTCCCCAGTGGAGGCTCAATTTCTATAATAGGACTAGAAATTCCACTGCTTTGCTATCTCTGTACCTCTGGACCACCTTGGCCTCAGAAGGTAGGCTTTCTAATTCCCCAAACCATTGCTCACTATTTCTAGAGTACTCCATATACAAAATTGGGGAGCAAGTGAGTTTTCCCCAAGTCTTGTCATTTTTGGCACTTCTACTAACATTTTTCCTCCTTTCTTCTCACCCATTAAAATTTGATCTCAGAAAAGAATGAAAAATTCACTCATATTAGTCATGAGTGAAGGATTGAGGCCCTGATAGTTCTCATAAATTACAACTCTTATCCTATGATGAAAAATATAAGCCTTACTGTTTTGCATGCCTATAAAATTAAGTGACTGAGAGGCTACATCAGAAGTGGTTAAAAGTTTAGACTCTAAGGCCAGAATTTACTGGCTTAGAATTCACACCCATCACTTACCAGTTATGTGAACTTGGACAAGTTACAAAATTATATTATGCTTTAGTTGCTTCATTTTATAAATGATAATAAACTGCCACATAGGAATATTACTAGAAAGGCTTTATTAACTTAACATACTTTATCAAGTATATGCTTCAAGTGGAAGATTTACCTATTAAAGATAAATCATTCAAATTTAATTATGAGCAGCATATGAAAAGAAATACTCCTTAAACCTCTGGCCTGATACCCAGGCTTAGATAACCTCACCACTAAATAGAAAAATCTAGTCATGTTTTAGAGTCAAACATAAAAAGATTTTTAAAATAATTATGTGTAAATAAAATGACACATTTTATAAAGATTTTCCATTAATATAAAAATCAATTGTATTAGAAACAAAAATAATTTTTATGTTTTTTCAAATGAAAATTATCATTTTATTATACATACAGTATTAAATTTTCAAGCATGGTAGTTCACTACCTAGAAAAATTTTGCATTTAGATTGCATAAAATGGATACTGAAATAATAATAACTTCTGAAGGACACATGGACAAAGCCAAAGGGGCTGGGTTTGAGGGTGTGTGGTAGGGATGGGTGGGGCGGGCGGGAATAGTGGGGGAGGAAATGGAGACAACTGTGCTTGAACAACAATAGAAAATTATTCAAAAAGAAGAAAAGACAAATTTGGGACAAATGTAATTGAGGTAAAAGCTTCTAAGTAGTATTTCCTGAAACAGAAAACTTTTCTACTGTCTCTACAAACTATGGAGTAACTTGGCTATGTTCTCCTGGTATTCAAAAATATTGGGTAATATCTGAGTATTTGTAATTATTGAAAGTTGGGTATAGTTAAATATTAAAATATAAAATAATACCATGGTATTTATGTAGAGAACATAAAAACAGCATCATATGTTATAGAAAAAAGAATGGTATTATGTTTCAGGACAAAACAGAACTCCAGTCATTACCTCAGGGTGGGTGGGACAGACTTAGGAATGGTACAAAAGATCCGTAAATAAAGGACGTGAAAAGGAAGTATCGAAAAGTGCAAGTATTTATTGCATATGGGAAATATTCTCAATACTTTCCTGAATGTTTGAAGAAAATATAATAATAAAAACCAACCTAAAAGAACATAGCCACTTTAATCTTTCTCCCAGCTCTCATGTAAAAAAAAATAAACTATAAAGTATAAATAGAAAATATGCATCAGCACCAAAAGATAAATATAAAAATTGATATTATATCTGAAACCTATGAAACGGGGCCAAAATTTTAAGGTCTTTGATACTAAATATACTTTGCCATATGAAGGCTAAGCACACAGGAGGAGGTCTGGAGAGATGCCCATCTCCCCTGGCAAACTTACTTGAAAAAGCAAAAGCTGCGTTGAAATGTTAGGAATCCACTGAGAAGCCCTTTACTCAAGGTCAATGTTGCCTCTAGAGTCCAGGAGCAGCTGGTAGAATGATCGGCCCCTGACAGGGCTAAAATGTAGTGTAGAAAACTGGGGTCTTTCCTAGGGACTCAATGTTTTGTTTTTAGCCTAACTCCCAGGGCCCTTTCAGCTTTTGCTCCTTACTAGAAAACTCTTATTGGTTCATGCAACATTTAGCAAACGAGTAGCTTGCAGTGATCTTTCACTTATTTATTTAATTGATCCCTATATATGTTCAGATTTTATGCTGCAGCAGAAGACATTTAGTCTGTCATAGTATACTGTATGAAAACAATCAGAAAACAGGGAAAGAAGCCTATCTCCAGAGGTTTTATTTCTTCCAGTGTAAGGGATACCTTCCAAAGCTGGAATAAAACTTGTTGATTAAATATCTATGACATTGGTACTTTCCCCTGCTCTTCAGTCTGGCCATGCAAGTTTCTATGTCTCACTTGAAATATTTGGCTAAGACCTTTACTTGGTCCAGCATAGAGCTTAGGGAAATCCAAGAATTCTAACTAAATTTTGGCAGTGGCAACAACTTATAAAAATTGGCATTGATATCACAATATGTTTTGGTGACATTTTTCAATTTTAAATACCAATTTAAAAGCTTGGAAACATCTAAACAAAAAAGCAAAAGTAAAAGCAAAATTCCAAAAATTAACTATAAAGGATGAAAAAATAGTCTGGCTTTAGACTTTTTTTTATTAGACTAAATAGTAGAAGATAATGAAGCAATATCTCTGGTTTTATGGGAAAAAGCGATTTCAGAATTTGATATTTAAATTGAAAAATAAGAACAATAGTTAAATATTTAATTCATATCAGCCTGACTTTGCCACAGGTAAAAGTCATACATTTTGAAAATATTTTTTAAAAATTGGGAATACCGGGGAATGCCAAAAGCGGGCAGAAACTGGAAGGGAGCTGAGCCTTGTCAGAGGGAGCCAAACTGCGCAACTTGTGCTCGGGCAGCCGCAGCTTTGGGCTGACGGCACTCTTACTCTTTGGCTGTGGTACACAGGTGGACGGAATTCAAACGGAAAGTAGAAATATTATTAGTTTGAGGAGTCAAGGAGAAATATTATTGGTTTGAGACTGCCAGTGGACCAAAACAGTGAGGGAGTGTTAGAAATCATGGTAAGAAAAGGCCTGCGGAGAGGGAAGCTGCAAATCTTCATATTACAAGTTCTACTCAGACCTTGTGGCTGTTGTCTGAATCAGTCATGCATGGGGTAGAGGAAGAGCTTTCGGGTGGAAATGTGGAAGGGAGTAGCTGGATGACTAAAAGTACTGAGTGGAGTCCAGTGTCTGACCCCCAACCACAGAGGACACAGCATTTGGACTTTGAGTCCAGGTGAAGAAAGTGCCCGCTTGAACAAAAATTAGCATTGTTCAATGGGATGTAACAGAATCCAGAATCTCCTCAAAGTATCATTCAAAATTCTCTGAATACATAGGGAATTACTATACATGAAAAGAAACCAGAAATTGTGACTCATAGTAAAAAAAAAAATAGATGACAGAAATCCATCCCAAAGTTATCCAAATGTTGGAATTACCACACGAGGACTTTCAAGCAGCTAAAATGTATGTTTTAGGACTTAACTGAAACATCATCTTTGAGTACTTAAAGGAAAATATGGTCATAATGGAGGAAGAGAATATCAGGATAAAAATAGAAACTATAAAAAATAGCCAAAGTGAAAATTCTTAACTGGAAAGTACAATGTATGAAATAAAATGTTCATTTATTGGGTGAGAGTAGATTGTAGACCACAAAAGAAAAAATGAGTGAATTTAAAATGAAATAAATAGAAACTATGTAATCTAAAGAATACAGAGTAAAAAAGGTTGAAAAAAGTAACAAAATCCCTGTGAGTTATGGACAATATTAAGCAATACAATACATATGAACTGGAGTCCCAGAGAGAAATAGAACAAAATTTATTTGAAGAAAGAATTGCAAAAAAAAATCCCAAATTTGGTAGAAAACATCAAACTAGAAGTTTAAGAGACCCCAAGGAGAATGAACACAAAAAAAAGTACATCAGCACATCATGGACAAATTGCTAAATATAAAAAATAAAGAGAAAAATCTTATAGTAGCTAGAGGGAAAAAAGGCACATTACGTCTTGTGGGAATCAGCAAACTGTAGCCTACAGGACCAATCTAGCTAAGACCTATTTTCCATGTACCTTGCAAGCTAAGAATGTTTTTTATATTTTTAAAGAGTTGTAAAAAAATATTAGGTGACATAGGCCAAATATATCCAACAAAACCTAAAATATTAACTATTTTGCCCTTTATAGAAAAAGTTTCTGACCCTATGCACAATGAAAAATAATAAGAATAGTGTCTGACTTCTCACTAGAAATAATATAAACCAGAACACAATACAATAACATCTTGCTGAAAGGCAAAAGAAAAATGAGCCCAGAATTCTGTATCCAGCAAAAATACCCTTCAAAAATAAGGCAAAATGAACATTAGTTTTAGATACATAAACTTGAGAAAATAACATTGCTAGCAGAACTGAACTATGAAAACTGTCAAAAGGCCATTTTGACAGAACCCTTTCAGGCTGTAGAGAAATGGCACCAGAGAGAAACTCAGATTTATAGCAAGGAATGAAGAGCCAGGAATAGTAAATATGTGAATAAATACAGGAGACTATTTCAAGTCTTCTATTGCTTTTGTAAAAATACATACAATCGCTTCCACTTCTAGCTATGATGGAGTAATAGAAACTGGATTTACTTTTCTTTCTTAAAAAATTACAGAAAATTATATGAAACGATAGTTTTTATGCCTTGGACAGCAGGCAACACAGAAAAGTAATCCCAAAGAGAAGAGCAACAGTGAGGGAGCCTTTCAACTGTCTCATTTTTGTCTCTAAAGAAGAATTTTCAGCCCTCGTGCAAGTAGTGGGAATCCAATCAGAACCCAGTGTTCTAATGGAGTTGAGAAAATAAAATATAGCATTCAGGAAGTCCAAGGCAAGCCAAATTTCAGGATAAAATAGAGGGGATAGGTGAAAACAAAGAGCATTCTGGAGATCTTCAGAGCGTTATCCTCGAATCTTTGCCTGAGGTTGGTAAAGAACTGCAGGAAGGAGAGGGCGGAACAATGCCTGGGTTTCCACAAAGCTCAAGTTCCAGGCAGCCAGATGAAAAACCTTCTGTACACAGAGCATGGGCTAGAATACTAAGAAGGGTATTGCCTCAGTAGGGGAGAAGGAAGGTGAGCCTAGGGGGGAAAAAAAGACTTCTTTGGTTCTATCTAATGAAACTGAAAAACTAGCCTTAAACAGATCAAAATATTTCTAAGTAACTGGATTGCATCTCAGAAAGAAACTAAAAAATATTTAAAGGAATAAAATAAGTATTCACAAAAAACTACAAGAATCACCAAAAAAGGAACTGATCGTTTGAATAGTACTGTATCTATTAGAAAAATTAAATTTGTAGTCAAAAACCTTCCTAAAGAAAAACATTTAGACCCTTATGAATTCCACCAAATATGTAAGAAAGAATAAATACCAATTTTATACTAACCTTTTTTAGAAAAAAGAAGTAGAGGAAGCAATGAACTTACTACTAAAACAAGGTAGGATAGTACAGGAAAGAAAACAAAATTTTAACAAACGGGATCCAGTAGTACATGAAATGTTAATGTGATGGCCAAAAGGGAAGGCAAGGATGGGTTAACATTTGAAAACCAATGCAATTTCATAGCAGCACAATTTACAATAGCCAAGTGTTGGAAGCAACCTAGGTGCCCATCAGTTAATGAATGGATCAAAAAACTATGGTACATTTATACAATGGAATTCTATGTGGCAGAAAGAAAGAAGGAGCTCCTACCCTATGCAACAGCATGGATGGAACTGGAAAGCATTATGCTAAGTGGAATAAACCAGGTGGTGAAAGACAAATACCATATGATCTCACCTTTAACAGGAACCTAAGCAACAAAACAAACAAGTAAGCAAACTATAACCAAAGACATTGAAATAGAAAACAGGCTGACAGTAACCAGAGGGGAAAGGGGAAGGAATTTCAGAGGAAAAAGGGAAGGGATACAGGAACAAGTATAAAGTGCACATGGACAAAAAGAAGGGGGGTGGAAATGGGAGGAAGGTGGGGAGCACTGGCGGGGGAGTGGACTGGGATGGGAGTAAAAGACAGAAAACTGTACTTGAATAACAATTAAAATAAAAAAAAGAAAACCAATGCAATTAACTATCTTAAAAGATTGAAAAAGAAAACCGGTATGTTCATGTGAATAGATGTTTAAGAAGCATTTATAAAAGTCCTACATCTATTATGTTAAAAAACAAAAACAGAACCAAAACCTTGTGGCAAGCTAGGAAGAGAATGAAGTTACCTGATCAAAGACATCTATAATAACCCACAGCCAAAATCTATTTAGGGATAAGTAACCAACCACTTCCCTCTAAGATCAAGGGATCTTACTTTCACCAGTTTTAGCCAACATTTCTTAGAAACCTTAGCCATGGGCAAGTACAATAAATAAAAGGCATCTATAGAGACTGGAAATAAAGAAGTAAAATGCTCTGTATTGTCAGATGACAGAATTGTCCATGCAGAAAACCCTAAGAAATTTTAAAAGGCTATTAGAACCAATAAGCAAATTTAGTAAGATTACAAATATAAGATCAATACAAAATAATTTTCTATAGTGTTTTCTATATACTAGCAGTCAACAGTCAGAAATTGAATAAATATCATATACAATATCACTTGGAAAATATGTACAACACATGTACAGTAAAAACTAGAAAACATTGCTGAAATAAAGGAGGGAATCCTTAATAAATGTAGAGATATTTTATCTTCGTGGACTGGAAAAGGCAATGTTGTTAAGGTGTCAGTGCTCCCTGAATTGATCTATGGATTAAACATAATTCCAATCTAAATTACAGAGTATATACTTTAAAAACTGACACGGACTTTAAAATTTATTCATAGATAAAAAGAATCTAGATTAGCCAAATATCACCTTTTAGAGAAGAACAAAGTCGGAGGACTTATACTACCTGAAAAAATAGATACATTATAGAACTGTAGTCATCAGGGAGTTTGCTGTCAGCGTCAGCAGAACAGACTACGGAGTACAGACACGGACCAGCACACACATGGTCGACTGATTTTTTGACGGAGGTTCTAAGACAATCCAATGGGAAAAGGATAATCTTTTCAACAAATGGTCCTGGAACAATGTGCAAAGAAATGACCCTCATTGCTTAATTCTCATAATTTGTAAAAATTACTCCAAATGAATTAGAGACCTAAATGTAAGAGCTACAACCTTATATAAGCTATAAAATTATACACTATAAAATCTGTAGAAGAAAATATAGGAGATAATCTTGGTGAAATTGTTTCACAAAAAATTCTTAAAAGGACACAAAAAAGCACAGACTATGAACAGAACAAAGTTAATAACTGGATTTTGCCAATTATAAACTTCTACTCTTCAAGACACTAATATAAAAAGAAAAGGCAAACCACAGACTGGCAGAAAATATTTGTAATATATATATATATATCTATTAAACAATTTGTGTCTATAATATGTAAAGAACTCTTTAACAATTTAATGAGACAAATAACCCAAATAAAATAGCCAAAAAACTTAAACAGACTTCAGCAAAGAAGTTATACATAAATGAGCACATGAAAAGAAGCTCATCATGATTAGTCATTAAAAAATTTAAAACAAAAACTAACTAAACACCAGTACATAACCCACAAGAATGTCATATTAAAAAGAACACACTAAGTGTTAGTAAGGACGTGGAGTAACTATACAATTCAGAAACTTTCTTAAACTGCTACACATACACCTGTCCACTACTTAGCGATTCCACTACCAGATGTTTACCAAAGGGAAATGATGTTCACAGCATCTTTATTTATAATAACTAGATACTGGAAACAATGCAAATGTCCACCAGCGGGTGAATGAGTAAACAAATTGTGATATGTCCTTACTATTGACTATAGACTACTTACTCAACAATACAGGGGAACAAACCATTACTAATGCATGGAACAACATCAGTGAATCTCAAAATAATTATGTGGAGTGGAGTGAAAAATGCCAGACAAAACATACTACATACTCTATGTTTCCACTTACATAAAATTCTACAAAATGCAAATAAACTGTAGTGACAAAAATCACATGAGTGATTGATTTCCTGGCAACTGAGTAGGAAGGAGAAATTACAAAAAAGCGTGTAGAACTTTTGAAAACAGGGGATATGTTCCCTATCTTGAAAGTTGTAATAATTTATGGTTCATACATATGACAACTTATCAAATTTTACATTTTAAATATATGTGGTTTATCGTACATTAGTTAGACCTTAAAAAAGCTGAAATAAACCATGCAGTTATTTGAAGAAATATAACACTATATAATGAGGCTATTATTCATGTAGATCTCATATCCATGACAACTGCTCAAAGGACCGAGAGAAAGCTCATGTACTATGTTGCTATAAGTTCCTACGTTTTTAGTGAAGTTGGACAATATTAACTTTAACTAGTATTTTGATAATCTAAGGATGCATTTTGTAATCATTAAGGCAACCTCAAAACTGACAAACAGGTACAGGCAACTAAAGAATAGAGAACTAAAGGGGAATACTAAGAATATTTAATTAACCAAAAAAAGACAGGAAAGGGGAAATGGAAGAACAGAAATCAGGTGAGAAAAAGCTGAAAAAAAAAGGAATATGGTGAAAAAACAGCTATAGCAATAGTAAATGTAAATGAAATAGCACTCCAATTAAAAGGAAGAAATTGTCTGACTAAATAAAAAGTGTATTTACAAGAAACACACTTTAGACATGAAAACACCAACAGGTTGTAAATGATGGGAAAATATACACCATGCAAACTACAAGTATGAGAAAGCTGAAGTGGCTATATTATATCAAACAAGACAGAACTCAAAACAAGGATAACCATAGATGTGAAGGAACATTTCGTAATGATTGAAAAGAAACATAATAATAATGAGTATGTGCCCAATAACTTAAAAAGAAAGCAAAAATCAACAGAATTAAGAGGAGAAGTACATAATTTCACAATTAGAGTTGGAGATTTTTAATATCCCCTCTATAGTAAACAATAGAACTACTGATTAAAATATTAGTAAGGAAATAGAACCAGAATTAGCAATCTTTTTTCTATTAAGGGCTAGAGAGTCAATGTTTTGGGCTTGGTGGGTCACATGTGGTCTCTGTGGTTTTCTTTCCTCCCTCCCTCCCTCCCTTCCTTCCTTCCTTCCTTCCTTCCTTCCTTCCTTCCTTCCTTCCTTCCCAACTCTTAAAAATGTAAAACTCCTTCTCAGGACATATAAAAACAGGCTACAGGCCTGACTTGTTCCATAGAATACAGTGCGCTGACCCTCGATACAGAAGATCTGAATGATACTATCAGCACCTTGATCCAATTACGATTTACAGAACAACTGCAGAATGCACATTCTTCCAAAGCCCACATAAAATGTTCGCCCAGAGAGACCAAGAGCCATGGCATAAAGTGAGTCTCAATACATTGTAAAAGGTCATATAGAATATATTTTCAGACTGCAATATTTTAAAACTAGAAATCAATAACTATAAGATATCTAGAACATCTCCAAATATTTGGAAATTAAACAATACTTCTCTAAATAACCCATGGGTCAAAATAGAATTTATGCTGGAAATTAGAATACATTTTGAAGAGAATGATAATGAAAATACAACATATTTAAATTCATAGAATGCAGTTAAAATGGTGCTTACAGAAATTCATAGGTTAAATGCTACATGAAAAAGGAAGAGAGAGAAGGATAAGATAAATAGGGTGAAATTTAAACAGTTGGTGGATGAGGTATATACGGGGGTTCCTTATGCTGCTCTTATGACTTTCTATAAGTTAAAATTTTAACAAAATAGAGCTCTCTCCAAACCCTTAATTTTATGTTCTGCCAAGATGTATTCACATGTGAGGGTGGGGAGTAAACACAGACATGGCAGAGGGGTCAAGATGCAAAGCACCTCTCCATTCAAAATTCTGGAGAAACCCATGGCAACAGCAAACAAGAAATTTCACATGAATACTAAAAGCAATCAGGATATCTTTGGGGATAGGAGTGTGGAAAATCACAGCACAAATCCAAAGAGCAGTAATTAATTAATTTTAGAAACAGAAATTAATGGAAGCAGCTTTCGGAAGAGCAGGTTGAGCAGGTTGGTCCATCCATCCTCTGGCCTACATCCAGGAGGAGGTTGGGAAGGTGCTAGTGGTTGCACTTCCCTGCGCATTGAAATCATTTGGGTAGCTTTAAAAAGTCCTGAGCCAGAGGTTCTGATTTAATGAGCCAGGAGACCTGAGCACTGGAATTACGTTTTCTATTAGAAATATGGTATAAACCAGAGAGAAATAAACTTGCTGTAAGTGCTTATTAATCTGGAGTAACTGAGAAGTTTGGTGCAGGAGTTTGGCATGTAGTTCAAGGAACAAGAGAGAATAAAAAAATATATCCAAGTGAACTGATATTTCAAGTAGCCTGTAAGTGGACTGTTAATAAAAGGGCAATTGGAACAAACAAAATACTGGAATACAACTACTCTCCTTATAACAAAATAAATTCCAAGTAGATCAAAATGTTAAATAAAATATTGAAATAAAAAGTACTAGACAAAGAAAGTAGATATTTTCATAATATTAGGTAAGTCTTGATAAACACCCCATGAAATTGAAACTTGAAAGGAAACTATTTAAATTTACTGAAAAAATTCTAAAGTTATCTATTGGCAAAAGATATTATTAACCAGTTTGCAATATTGCTGAAAAGTAAGAATATGTGTAGTATAACTGAAAATTTCCTAAAAATCAATATAATAATAAAATGGGTGGCATAAGAATATATAACTTTTATAATGAAAAAACTAAACTGTAAAGCAATATTCAAACTACTATAAAACCAATGTACAAATCGAATGTTACTTGAAGAGCCTCACCAAAGGATAAAGTGTTATAACGAAAATTCCAATGAATGACCCAGAACACTTGACTTTGGCTGTTTCATTAGTTAATTCATGATAAATTTACTTACCGTTTAGTATACGTTCTTGACTTCTTGCTATCCTCTCCTTTGCGGAGATTAAAGGTGCTCTTTTGGTATCGTGTAGAGTTGTTGTGGACAGTTCTTTCACTTTCCAGTGGGTCCAAAATCCTTTTTGTGGTTTCAAACCTGTTAATTAAAAAAAAGGACACTTAGCCAAAGAAACTAGGATTTTGAAAATATCTTTTTAATTTGTCAAAGCATTTTTTATGAGTATTATGTATTTTATTCTCACAACAGTCTTGTGAGAATTGTTAGTCTCAAGTTTCTAATGAAAGAACATCTGTACAGAAATGTTAACATCTTTTTAAAATTTATTGTTGTGCAGTTACAGTTGGCCTGCCTTTTCCCCCATTGCTCACTCCTACCCCACCCCGCCACTCCCACAGTCAATCCCCACCATTGTCCGTGCCCATGAGTTCTCTATTTGTGTTCCTTTGCTTACCCTTTCCCCTTCTTTCTCCCCCATTATCCTCCTTCCCCTTCCCCTCTGGTCACTGTCAATTGTTCTTTATTTCCAAGTCTCTGGTTCTATGCTGCTCATTTGTTTGTTTTGCTGATTAGGTTCCACTTACAGGTGAGATCATATGGTATTTGTCTTTCACTGCCTGGCTTATTTCATTTAGCACAGTGCTCTGTAGTTCCATCCACACTGTCGCAAAAGGTAGGAGTTCTCTCTTTCTTTCTGCTGCATAGTATTCCATTGTGTAAATGTACCATAGTTTTTTGATCCATTCATTTACTGATGGGGACTTAGGCTGTTTCCAGCACTTGGCTATTGTAAATTGTGCTGCTCTGAACATCGGGGTACATAGGTTCTTTTGAATTGGTAATTCAGGATTCTTAGGGTATAATCCCAGTAGTGGAATTGATGGATTGAAGGCAGTTCCATCTTTAGCTTCTTCAGGAAATTCCATACTGTTTTCCACAGTGGCTGCACCAGCCTGCATTCCCACCGACAGTGCACTAGGGTTCCCTTTTCTCCACAACCTAGCCAGCACTTGCTGTTTGTTGATTTATTAACGATGGCCATTCTGACCAGTGTGAGGTGATATCTCATTGTGGTTTTAATTTGCATCTCTCTAATGGCTAGTGATGTTGAACATTTTTTCATGTGTCTCTGAGCCCTCTACATGTCCTCCTTGGAGAAGTTTCTGTTCAGGTCTCTTACTCATTTTTAAATTAAGGGTTTTTTGTCTTCCAGGTGTGGAGTCATGTGAGTTCTTTATACATTTTGGAGATCAAACAATGTCCAAGGTATCATTGGCAAATTATGTTTTCACATAGGTTGGTTACCTTTCCATTTTGTTGATGTATATATACCTTTCCTTTATATATATAATCACAGTCCCCCAAAATAATAAAATATGTTTCATTTTAAAAGTTCTACTTTTGTTCCAAAAGCTGTATAAGTTGAATAATACACTTAATTACACTAAACATTTGCATCCTGAGCAATAATATTAAAAAATATAGATTTCTTTGTGTACTACATACTGTTGTTCTGAGGGTTATTGAGATATGTTAAAATACTCAATAAATGGCAACTATAAGCTAATATTATCACTATACATCAATATATTCATAAATATATTGAATAAACAAAAACAGTTTTAAAAACCAGTCAAGATTTGAACCAAAAGATTTACAAGAAACACTTCTTAAAAAATGTCAATAGCCCTGACCGGTACGGCTCAGTTGGTTGCGCGTCATCCCACAAAGCAAAAGGTCAGTGGTTCAATTCCTATCAGGGTACATGCCTGGCATGCACCCTGTGGGTTTGTGGGTTTGGGGTGCGTTCGAGAGGTAACTGATTGATGTTTCTGTCTCACATCAGTGATTCTCTCCCACTCTTTCATTCTTCTTTCCTATCTCTCTAAAAAATAAATAAAGAAGTAAAATCTTTTTAAAAAGAAAGAAAATTGTCAATAGCTTCTGGTAGTCCATAATAGTATAAAAGTCTCAGGAAAAAATGCTGGAAAAGCCATTTCTGGAATTTGTAACTACCCTAGTTTTAAGCCCAAGTGCCTAAATCTCCAGCTAAATAGTCTAGAATAGAATTTCACTTTCCTTTAGCCTTTCAGTCCTATCATTTATACCTACAAGCACATCAAGATTTAAAAAACAAGTTTCTTTGATTAATGATTGTATGTTTTATGAGAAATTCAATTAGCTCTAGAATTTACCCAATAGTATTAGTTATAAATTGATTTCCAAAATCAGCTTAAAATATTTATCTTCAAAATATAAAGTGTATATGGCATGACTTAGTTCTGTAGCAATTCAGTTTTCTGTAATAATTTCACTGCCTATAAAATTATTGGACTTTTAAAGTTAATAACTGATTAATTTTGGTATTATGAAATTTTCAAAAGAAAATCATTATTATTTAAAAACATAGGCATCCATTTGGCATGTTTTGTAAAGCAAAGAACTACCTTTTTTTTTTTTTGTACCGGAGAAAGCAAATCCGAAAGTTTTAGGTACTAAAATAATGATCAATACTTAAATGACTGCCATACCTGACAACCAAAGAACAATGTTATTCCCTAGATCTTCTTTAAATACGTCACTAAAGAGATCACTGGATTCTGGAAATGCCTCCTGGAATGCTGCATAGATAGCTTGTGCCAAACAGTCAGGGTACACCTACCCAAAATAGTTATATTAGAATGATTTCATGTTTCATACAACATATCTCAACTACCAAAGAAATTATTAAGTTCGTGAGATGTACATGTCCCTTTTTTGTAATAGCTTGCTGTTGGCCTTTAGTATCTCTTTGTACATCTAATTGAGGAACATAAAAAGAGATAAAAATAAAGTTAGCCATTTTTACTATTTAAGGACTATAGCATTTGGGGAAAATTTTTAAAATTTGGATAAAGGATGAGGTTAACAATTAAGATAAGGTTTGGTGAATATACATTTATTTCATGTGAACTTGTTATTGTTATCCTCTCTTATAAAGTGATATATACAGATCATTGTAATAAAAAGCATATATAAATAAAATACATATAACATTATATACATTTAATGTGTATGATATATTGACTTAACACATTTATATATCACAAAATGGTTATCACCATAGCTGTAGCTAATACCTCTGTTATGGCACATAATTATCAGAGAATAAAAAGCAAATTTTTAAATAATTGAAGCCTGTTTATGTTACTTAACATATTATAATCACCACTGTATTATTTACATATTAAAACCATGATCAGATATCAAGAGATATATGTTTCTACCAGTATTCTACTAGTAAAATCTGTAAATTACTACATTTCTCTCAGAGTGATTAAGCATAGAAAGAAACAGTATTTTTATATTAAAGATTTAAAAATATTTATTATTTTGGTACTCTGCATTCTGGTAAGCATTTACAATCACACATTTAGCCCTTAATAATGTAAAATTTTAGAATAAAAATGCCCCTTACAGGTCACTGTCCTAATTTCTGGAACCTGTAAGTGTTGATTTATTTAGCAAAGGGGCTTTACAGATATCATTAATTAAGGATCTTGAAGTGGGGAGATTATCTTGAATTATCCAATGGGCCTTCAATGTAATTACAAGTGTCCTTTCAAGAAGGAGGCTAAGAAAAATTTTGTTACAGAAAGGAGAAGGCAAAGGGATGGCAGAAGTAGGGATTAGAGTGATGAGACCAGAAGCCAATAACGTTGGCAGCCACCAGAAGCTAGAAAAAGGCTTATCTGTTAGGGTCTCTTAAAAAACTAGCCCTGTTGATACCTTGATTTTAGCTCTTTAAGACTGAATTTGGACTTCTGGTCTAACTGTAAGACAATTTCTGTTGTTTAAAGCCACTAAGTTTGTGACAATTTGTGATAGCAGCAATAGGAAACTAATACAGTTACTGAATCCAGTAGTGCTCATGTTTGCTGGTAAGTGATGGTATTCTTTGAAGAACTTGATAATTATTTTAGGAGGGGAACAGGGAGGAGACAGGAGAATACTTTAATATATTGGTACAGTTAATTATATTGAATGAACTTTGAATTTTTTACTACCAGAAACAATCATATATTTTATTTGTGGTTCATAAAACCATGCTAATGATTAAAATTAAAATGTTGAACAAGGTGAAAAGGGAAACCTCTGAAATTCTCTGTGAGCACCTTGTCTTCAGAGTTTGAGGGAAAAAGAGATCAAGTGTCAAACTGTGTTGGGAAATTTCTAAAGGAATATTGGTGTATGACATCAGAAGAAAGGGAAGTAAAAGCCACACTAAATATATTTAGATTCAGTTAATTTGTACTAAGTAATGAGACCTGAAAATCATTGTCTGATTTTAAATATTAATAACTTTATCTTCCTTAGGTAAGATAAATTGGATGAGACAATAGTAACAAAACCCCCACTTTTGGAATGAGTTAAAAATAATGGAAATTGATCAATGAGAGATGAGGTTCTACTTCCACTTAAATAGCTCTGAAGGGAGTAAACTTGTACAGAGGTGACCTGGTTCTCAAGAAAAGATGATCACCTCTAGACAACTTATGTACCCCAAATCCTAACCATTTGCTAACTTTCTCCTGCAAATAAGAAAAAATCAGTATTAGCAGAGAAAATTCTAGTCTATCTTTGAGAGCACCACTGTTCTACAAAAGAGTACTTTTTGGACGATGGATCTGATGATCCTCTTTATCTGACAGACAACCAGCTATGAGACTCAGAGACTGAATGTCTTAACAAGAGCCCCCAGGTAATCAGTAGCAGATTCTGACATGAAGCCAAGGCTCTTTCTGCCTTGTCACACAGTAGGTATATGCTTCTGAGTAAGACAGGTAAAGGTAGAACATGAATATTTGGCAATTTAGGTTTGTTTACAAAGGTCGTTTAACTATTTTTGTTTTAGGTTTCTTTTACCCATGGAAAAACATTTATTGACTCCAAAATACTTTGGTATTTCTGATTTACAGATGTTAACACAACAAAGTATGTGAACGTGGCTTTTGCTTTGAAATACTAGGTGTTTAAATTTAAAAATATCCCATAAGATTCCTGCCATCTTCATTTAATATTACTCAAGAAAAAAATATTATTTTAATCAACCCTACTCACTAGCTAATATACTAGGAAAGTAAAACAAACATTTGATTCACAAATTTGTCCATTGTTCTTTACTGTAGCAGGTACTTAGTCCTTAGGTATAACAAACTTTCAAGTCCTCGTAGATAAAAAGATACATTGTACAGAAAAAGTAATTGATAAATAATTTTGTATATAAATATAAAAAACCCAAGAATATACATAGAATAAGTCAACAGTTTTCAAATTATCTACATGCAAACAAAATATCTGTATTACACTAAGGAGATTCTGTAAGACTTAATCAAAGGAATAAAACATTCTGGAGTGAGGGGTATAAATGAAATAATTATTTTCTATTTCATTAGCTTTAAAAATAGTTAGCATAATAGTTAATTTCTATGTTTACCTGAAAGAATGCATCCTTTTGATTTAGAGGTATGCTCATGAAAAGTCTCGTGTAACTTTCTGAGATTCTATCAAACAATGAATCTTCATTTTCTTTGTCCGGCTTAAAAAATAAAGGATGCATGGAATTAAAATCATTATATTACAGTTAAAAATTGGCATTTGCTTGTATAATGTCAGTAATTTTATCTATTCTTAAAGAGCAGATAGGCTGCTATAGTGGAATGAGCATGAGTTTTGGCACCACGCAGACCGGAATTTGAGAACAGGCTGTTATTGCCTTAGCTGCCAATTGTTGATAATATATACATATCATAGAGTGGTATCTTAAAATTAAATAAGAACAAGGATCATGTTTTATGTGAGGTACGCACATTTCAAGACTTCAGCAGTGTCTGGCACACACATGCTTGACGGATTAATGAAGGTTCTTTCACAGTAGTTGGCATGCAGAAGGAATCAATGACTTAGCTACCTTTTATTGCTCTATAACCATTCCAATTCTTGCGTTACCAGTAACTCAGCATGAAATTAAAGTAATTACTGGGATGAAAAAGTCATAGCCAGAACTAGTAAAATTGTGACATGATAGCTACACGGAAAGCCAAGTAAGTATGTTGCATAAAGGAAGAAATCTACAAATAATAATGGCGATATTATAGTCAAGTCCTAATGTAGAGCCCCAGATTCTTGCTTTATTAAGCAATTAAGAGACAAATTAGAGCCCAAATCTATGAATTAAGCAATAAAGACAAATTAAAGAGTCCACATTTATTTATGATGTCAACTGCAGAAGCACCCTAGCATTAATATGTTATGGTAATAACAGCATATGTTTGGTAATAACACCAAAACTTTTAAGGCTATTGGTAGTCTTCTATAAAATTAGAAAACCAAATAAGCTGGGATTTATAAATGCATAGGCTCTTAGCCTAAAATGGAAGTCAGGTATCACCTACATTAAGTCCCTCTATTTCAGTGATTGCACTGGTGCTCAGAAAGATTAAGAGAATTATTTAAGGCTATACAGTTAGGTAATCAAAAGCCCGACTAGAAACTAGATCTCCTAACTTCCAATGTGGCTCTCATACTTGTGTAATAAATTTATGGAAGGAGATTATAGCAAACATAATAATATTAATAACAATTCTTGATCACTTATGTAACAGGCAGTGGTTCTAAGATACAGAGTTGTGGGAGAATATATATATACAAGGAGTTGTTAAAGAAATTCCTGTTACTCATCACTTTAGGGAAGGATATGAGAAAGCAGACCCTGAACTGTTTGAGTTGCTTAAGGTTTTGGGTCAGGGATCCTTTGGAAAGGTTTTTCTTGTTAGAAAGAAGACCGGCCCTGATGCTGGGCAGCTGTATGCAATCACGGTGTTAAAAAGAAAAAAAAAGCTTCTAGTTCAAGACAGAATTTGGACAAATAGGGAGAGGGATATACTGGTGCAAGTAAATCATCCACTTATTGTCAAATTGCATTATGCTTTCAGACTGAAGGAAGCTGTATTTAATACTGCATTTTCTCAAGGGAAGAGATGTCTTCACAAGATTATTCAAAAAGGGTCTGTCTACAGAGGGAGACGTGAAATTCTACCTTGCAGAATCAGCCCTTGCTTTGGATCATCTACACTGATTAGTAACTGCGTGTAGAGATGTGAAGCCAGAAAACATTTTGCTTGATGAAATAGGACAGACGAAGTTAACAGATTTTGGACACAGCAAAGAATCAGCAGATCGAGAAAAGAAGGCCAACTCATTCTGTGGTGCAGTGGAGTGTGTGGCTCCTGAAGTAGTAAATAGAAGAAGCCATTTCCACAGTGCTGACTGGTGGCCATATGGTGTACTCATGTTTGAAAGGCTTACTGGTACACTGCCATTTCAAGGTGAAGGCAGAAATGAGAGCATGAATATGAAGTATATGAATTGAAAGAAGGTATAGGGGTTGGCTCCCATTCAGTTTGCAAGCAATGCATATATGCAGTTACCAATTTGGATTTTGCAGTGAAGATCACTGGTAAAAATAAGAAAGATTCCTCAGAAGAAACTGAAGTTTGCAAGTGCTATGGACAACACTCAAACATTATCAGTTTAAAGGATTTTATGATGACAGTAGTTATGTTTATTTGGTTGTGGATGGGATGAAAGGAGGAGAGCTACTTGACCATATTCTCAAACATGTTTTTCAGGACAGGAAGCTAGTGAGGTACTGTTTGTAGTAACAAAGACAGATGACTATCTTCATTGTCAAGGAGTTGTCCATTGTGATCTTAAACCAGTAATATTTTATACACGGATGAATCAGCCAATGTGAATTCCATTAGGATCTGTGATTCTGAGTTTGTAAAACAACTTTGAGGAGAAAATAGATTTCTCTTAATTCCACACTTCACTGCAAACTTTGTAGCACCTGAGGTTCTTAACGCAACAGGGCTACACTGCTGTTTGTGATATTTGGAGTCTGGGAGTCCTTTTTTACACAATGTTGGCTGGCTGCAGTCCATTTGCTAGTGGCCCTAATGATACTCCTGTAGAGATACTGCTGCATATAGGCAATGGAAAGTTCTCTTTAAGTGGTAGAAATTGGAACAATATTTCAGATAGAACGAAGGATTTGCTTTCCCATATTCTACATATGGACTCGCATCAGCAGTACACTACAGAGTAAGTATTAAAACCCTCATGGATAACCCACAGAAACCAGTTACCCAATGATCCACCAAACCGAAATGATACTTCACGTGTCATTATGGGAACGGTGGTTGCCACATAATCGGCCTTGACTTACAAGACCGTCCAACCAGTCCTAGAGCCAGTTGCTGCCTCAAGCTTAGCTCAGCGACTGAGCATGAAACAGTGGGCCTCAGCTGGCTTGTAAGATTTCCAGTGTTCCTCGGCCAGACTGGGTGAAGAGAATATGAAATGTGAGGCTTTTGCCTAATCTTATATCAGAGGCTGTGTTTTCTGTCACATTTCTTGAATATGCTTTTTAAGCCTGCTTATTTAGGGGGCATGAGATTAAAAAATAAACATACACAGGTCCACAATATTCATAATATGTTGTTTTGCAGTAGTGTCCAATATTTATTTAAGTGTATAATTGGTGTCCACAGGTCCTAACAACTTCTCTGCACACTAACTTCTAAAGTTGCCTTTAAATGAAGTTACTTTAATAATTTTTAAAAAACAGATGAATGAAGAACTGTTCTGGTTATATCACGGAAAATTTGCCTCAGTTTGATCTGGATCACCCTAGAACACTAGCAGTGTACTGAATCATGTATTGCTCCTTAAAACGTGGAAAGTCACGAATGATACTGAAAATTTTATCAAATTATAGTATTTTAAAATTATTACACTTTAATTTCCAAAAGTAAGTAGTTGCTAGAGAATAGTTTAAAGATAAATTTTAAAAAGTCTAATTCCTTGTTAGTCTAAGAATAATCTTATAAAAGTAGTGGGATGTTAACATTTTCGCATCAAATCTGTATTTTGTTCAGAATAGTAAAATACTATTATGGCCTGACAAAACAGTTTTTAGGAACTTTGCTAGATTGTTTCTTCAAAAACTTGTTATATACAATCCCAACAGGTTTAGTGGGAAAGTAAGGTTTCCCTCTGTTATCATGGCAACACATGTATGTGGGATCCAGATCGAGAAAAAGAAATTTAAGATAATAAAACTCTCCTGATTTCACGAATTTCCCTAAGTAATTACCTTTGTGGAATTAATAGGTCACTTCCTTTGCTTCATTTGGCAACTACCAATATCAGAAATACTCACCTGGAATTACATTAAAGCACTGACTAAATAGTTTGAATGTAAAATTGGTAACACCCCTTTCTTCACGGTATGACATTTCTGTGAGGAGTCATAAGCAGTTTTCTGTGGGTAATCTGGGCTGGGGAAGGGTGGAGAGTGGAGTCCATTTGCAGGCTTCCTTGATGGGGCGGGTGCACACCTTCTCAATGTGTCCCTAGACTCTGATCCCTGGGATGCTCTGTTTTCTGTTCCAGATCCAGAGGCTACCCAGCAGCCACCCAGCAGCCATTTATATTGACCACTTTTTCTACGCTCACGTGTTTTCTGATGCGAGATTTATGTGCTGCTTATTTCAGTTCTCTTATTGTTTCCCAGATACCCACATCTTTCTCTTTTTAATCCTCACCAGAGTCCTAACCTTCATGAATTCAGTAAGGACCCTCTCTCCATCTGATCTGTAGACTCTTTTCCAAATGAAAACCTTCAATGTCACTGACTTGCAGTGAGTGTGGGACTTAGTGTTTATCAGCACACTATAGTATTGAATAAAGCTACAACTTTATTCAATGTTTGATTTCACTTTTTTTTCCGATTAAATGAAGACCCTGGTTCTTTGAAATTCATATTAAAGTCTTAATTCTCTGAAAGGGCTCTAGATTTCAAACAGGACTTCTAACATGTATGGAATACTAAAAAATCAAGCTCTGTGAAAGGATCCAGAAAAACATTTTTTGTACCAGTGCTACCACTACTGAAAAATAAATTAGCTGCAAATCAACATAAAGAAGTTTTAAAAAATCATTATACCTTAAATTTATGGAGAAACCACCACCAAAAGCAATCATGCAAAAGAGCAATAGAGGCTTCTGAGAGAAAATGACTCCTCCATATTTTAAGAAATTTTTCCTGTGGGGAAAAAAAAAAGACAAATAGGAGTCAAATTAAAATACATTACAGAACAAGTGGATGTAAATAGGCTTTGTAAAGAGCACGTGTTCAGTGGCTACGGACCAGTGCTGTCCAGTATACGTTTAATGTGGAGCCACACGTGTAACATTGCATTTTCTAGTGGCCACGTAAAAAAAGCAAAAGGCGAAATTAATTTTAATGACCTGTATTTAATCAAATACATTTAAACTGTCATTGTATTTTCATATAGTTATAAAATTATTAATAATTTACATTCTTTTTGGGTCCTAGGCCTTTGAAATATACTGTATAATTCACACAGCACATCTCAGTTTGAACACTAAAGTTTCATCATAAATACGAGGTCAGTATTTAGACTTAATAAAATACATGGTTGTCATTTTGTTTTAATCATAATCAAAAGTTTTCTGATAAATGAATCAAGTATTAGTTTTTGAATTTATATAAATTAATTAAAATAAAATTTAAAAAAATTCAGCTCCCTCATATTAGCCACATTTTATATGCTCGATAGTCACACTTGGTTAGGACCTATGGAAACCATGACAGTATAGGCTAGAACAAAATCAGCAAAACTCCAAGATATGCTACAATTTCCCCTTTACCCTGAAGACAGATATCAACAATCATGGAATTCTATACCAACGAACCCCATTATAACCCTAGACCTTATCTAAACAGAGTTCTCTTTAAGCAATTGATCAAAATTGGCACATAAGGTTAAATCTATTTACCATGACTACTACAGACCATAAATCTTGGTTTAAACAGGCACATTCAATAGATCTTAAAGGTTTTTAAATGCAAGATTCAGTAGAGTTCAAGATTTTTAAAAATGAATGAAATACATAGGTATGAATTTTTATTCCTCAAGTACAAGTCTACAAAAAAAAACACCACATCGTGCACACTTTTATAGCAAGGAGATTACTTATCATGCATTCTGTGGGGTGCTTCTCTTTCACAGGCCACTTACATCGGTAACAGCATCAACTTAAATTTGGTACAGTGATCCCTCACCTATCACGGGAGTTAGTTCCAGAGACCCCCGTGATAGGTGAAAATCTGCGAAGTAGCAGCGTTACATTAATTTTATTATTTATATATATATTTAAGGCTTTATAAACCCTTCCTACACTCCTATAAACCTTTCCCACTCTCTTATTAACCTGTCCCACACTCTTACAAAGACTTCATATGCTCTTAAACACTTTCTCCACTCTTAAACCTATGTAACTTTAACAACATATAAAATTCCATATGGCTACTTACCAGTGAAGTATACAGTTGTCCCTCGCTATATCCCGGGTCACTTAATCGTGGCTTCACTGTATTGTGGGCTTCAGTGAAGCCGCAATTAAGTGACCCGGGATATAGCGAGGGATGACTGTACTTCTTAATTACAAAGGACATATATATAAGGTATATAAGGAAAAAAAGTACAACATTGAAATACAGGAGGAAAGCTGAATACTTTTTTAAAAATTATTTGCAAATTTCAAGCAAAGATGCTTTTCAGCATAAAGTAACTGTATAACTGCTTCTATTCTTAGTATTGGTTATGTTTAGTATCACTAACTTCCTTTCTTCAGGAAATTCAAAATTCTTTAAAATGTATCAGTAGTTAGTCAAAACACCAAAAAATGGAAACTGGAAAAAAAAATAAAACCCACCTTAAAAATTTAAATGTTCTCTCTCCCTCACTTCCTTCCACCTTTGTGATAATTACTGGATTCAAGTAAATGTAAATATACCTTAAAACCTATAGATTATCTGACTTGGAACTTTTTCTCTTAATATTGACTCTAAGTTGAACAAAATTACTTCTCATGTTTTCTTGAATCTTTGTGTATGTAAGCATGCTGGTGGCTCAGCTTTCTCCTTGTATCTGTAACATAGGCCTCTTTTCACTTAGTTCGACTAAATACAATCTTTACTAAGCATCATCTCTACCCAACATTGTGTTCTGCATGGTCCAGAGGATAATATACACTTTCATTCAAGAAATTTAATGTATGACTGTAGGTGCAGAATGTGTTTGATGGGGTTAGGGAAATTCAGTCATTTCATTGGATTTCCACCCCTTCAAGCAAATAACAGCAGCCTTTAGCCTTCTCTGAGTTTTAGATCCATAGGTTCAATCCTTTTAAGTTATTATAGGCACTTCTTTTTTGTTTTCTCTTTTATATTAAATTTATTGTGGTGACATTGGTTAATAAGATTATACAGGTTTCAAGTGTTGATTTCTATATTGCTTTGTTTGCCCACCACCAATAGTCAAATTATTTCTGTCACCATGCATTTGGTTCCCTTTACCCTTTACCACTCCCTCCACCCACTTCCCTCTGGTAACCACCATACTGTTGTCTGTGTCTACGTGTTTCAGTTTTACATCCCCCGTATGAATGAAATCATATGGTTCCTAGCTTCTTCTAACCTATTCCACTTAGCATAATATTCTCAAGGTCCATCAGTGTTATTGCAAATGGAAGTATTTCATCTTTTCTCATGGCTAAGCAGTATTCCATAGTATATATGTTCCACGTCGTCTTCACCCAATCATCTATGGCAGGACACGTTGGATGTCTCCATGCCTTGGGCACCATGAATTATGCTGCAGTGAAAATAGGGGTGCATATATCTTTGTGAATGAAAGTTTTTCAAGTAGATAACCAGAAGAGGGATTGTCGGGTTGTATGGTAACTGTAATTGTTTGAGGAACTGCCATACCGTTTTCTACTGTGGCTGTACCAGTTTACATATCCAGTCAGTGAATGCGAGTTCCTTTTTCTCCACAACCTCTCCAACACTTGTTATTACTTGTCCTGTTGTAATTAGCTATTCTAACATGTGTGAGGTGGTATCTCATTGTAGTTTTGATTTGTAGTTTTCTAACAACTTGTGAAGTTGATCATCTTTTCATATATCTGTTGGCCATTTATGTCTTCTTGGGAGAAGAATTCGTTCAGGTCCTCGGCCTATTTTTCAGTTGGATTCTGTTTGGTATTGAGTTGTATGAGTTCTTTATACATTTTGGCTTATAACTCCTGTTGGAGCTGTTTGCAAATATCATCTCCCATTTGGTTAGGTGCCTTTTTATTTTGTTGGAAGTTTCTTTTGCTGTGCAAAGCTTTTTAGTTTGATATAGTCCCATTCATTTATTTTTGCCTTTATTTTTCTTGCCTTTGGGGTCAAATTAATAAAATCTTCTCTAAGACCAAGGTCCATGAGTTTAGTAGCTATGCTTTTATTCTACATAATTTATCATTTCAGATCTTATATTTATGTCTTTGATCCATTATGAATTAATTTTTGTACATGTGGAAAAACCGTATCTAGGTTCATTCTTTTGCATGTGCCTTTCCAATTTTCCCAGTACCACTTACTTAAGAGGCTTTCTTTTCTCCATTGCAATGGTTTTTGGCTCCTTTGTCAAAAAATTATTTGCCCATATACATGTGGTTTTATTCCTGGGCTCTCAATTCTGTTCCATTGGTCTGTGTGTCTGTCTTTCTGCCAATGCCATGCTGTTTTAATTATAGTTGCTCTATCATGTAAACATTTCTATGAAATAAACTTTCCTCTATTATTTTCCTATGCTTATTTTCACTCTAATTTCATGATCTATTTATTTTTAATGCCATTGCATTGTACATGCTCCAGCAAGTCAATTTAAGTTTGTTTTTGAAATCAGGTGGGGGTATTAATAGAGAAAATATGAGTATCTATGCCCTGATATGCCTTTGATATGCAAACTTGTAATATCTGAACCCAGTAGCTGGTCATATACTCTCCACCCCCAGCCTCAATGCTCATATCTACTTTCTACTTCCACTCTTCACTTTCCTATTTCTTTCAATTATGCCAGCATCTTCCAAGTTAACCATACTAAAAATTCCTCACAGCTATAACTTCTATGCCATGTTTATATGATTGCCCTGTGATATGTGGTAGGTGTATATGCATCTGTGTTTAAAATCAGTCCCGTCTTAGAACATAAAATATTAGGGTTAGAAAGAATATTATAGTGATCTAGAACAATATTCATATGATTATTTTGACAACAAATAATTTCTTTTAACAACAATAAAATTTTTTCATGAGTTAATTTGGAAAATATAGTTAGAGAAAGGAATAAATATGCCCGGGCACAACTATAATTACCATCTATATTTTTTTCTTTAAAGAAAAAACGGGATCATGTGATTGGATTAAGAGGACACACTAAGCCTTCCTCCTCATCAAAATCCCATAAAATATAAAAGAGAATTGAAAAACATTTCTATTAGCATGGGAAATAAGAGAGAATGTCATTACTGAATCATTCTAGGGGAAGTTATAAATTGAGGTGTGCTGTGGTTTTCTAACTGAGGTGCAAACAGGAGATCCAAATAGGTCAATAACATTCTACTTCTTGGAACAATGGGTATTGAAGATGGAACACTGAAGAGATATATTTTCCTTCATCTTGAAGGGAGCATAAAAAGGGCAGGAAATAACGGCTGGGACAGATTTATAATGGCTGATAATGCTCCTTCTGAAGAACTATAGAGGACTATAGCAGAGGAGAAAACAACACAGTTTCAGTGTTGAGAAATAAAGAGCCACCTTAAGCCTGGGGGCAAAGGATGGGGAAGAGGGCCTACTAGGGAACAAGCCCATCTCAGAGAACTGTCTGAAAAAAATCTGCCCAGGGGGTAAAAGGAGCATTGTTTGAACCTCCAGGAGATAGAAACCTTGTTTGGTAACTATCTAAAATTTGAGTGGGTGGGAAATCAATGCGAGTAACCAGCCAACCCTCAACCTACTAGATCAATGGCCAACGATCTAGTTATCTTCCTATGCCTGCACTTTTTCATCAATTAGTTACCCTGTAGAGATACTACTCAAAAATTCCCTAGACATTTGGAGGCTATAAAGGTGGGGCTGTGGGAAAGAGCTCTCAGAGTTATTTTAGAGTCAAAATGAGCAGGCTAAAATATCCTGGGTTGATAAGAGCAGGTAGAGGGAGGGGAAAATACCTCCTACAGTCGAATGTCAAGCCAATGCACACAAGCAACCTGAGACTCTGGAGGAAGAATCACAGAGTCTAATACATTCACTTCTAGTGGTCAGGGTGTAAAACATCACTGCTCATTCCTGCCAGACTTGACACCCAAAGGATTAAATCTTGCTTAAACACCTACACTGTCAGATATTTACATAAAGGTCTGATTCATTAAATCATATCCTTGAAATTTATCATACAATAAATAAAAAATTACATACCTCAAAGTTTTGGGCTTTTAAAATAAAAACAAAAATTCGTCCAGGATCCAACTTTCTGGGTAGTTGAGTAAGCGCATGTCTTTTGAATCCTGGGAAGTTGCAACCCTAGAAAGAGGAGATTTCAAATAACAGTAATTACTTCCCTCTTTGTAGTTTAGTAATTTCATATGACTACAGGAGACAGATAAATACTTAGCTATTATTAGACAATTATTTTATTTCTTTTTATGAAAATAAAGTATTTATCCCCCCTTAGTAAAATCTTGGTGTTATCAAAGATTTCAGAAGCATCTCTGAAATTAAGATCCTTGGCATATCCATGTGCCAAATCCAAAAGAAAACAAAATTTTATTTCAGAACTAATTTGATACAACTCAAACAATCAAGAATTTTAGCTAGGTTACACATAAGCAAAGAGACTAAGCAGAAAAAGAAAGCTTCTATACCTGTTCCCAACTCTCTCTTTTTCCCAAAGTCACTACATTTATTTATACTTACATCTATGTTATTATAAACATTCTTTTACTTCCACATAGTACTTTGATACATAATCACATAAAACAGAAATTTTAAATACCTCTATATTCTTCTTTGTATCCATGTCATCTGAAAGCTGGAAAACATTTAAAATAAAATCTTTAAAATTCTAAATTAAAGAATTTTTAGAAGCAAGCATGTACAATGGACTAAAGATAGTTTATTCAATAAATGGTGTTGAGAAAATTGGACAGATACATGAAGAAAAATGAAACTAGACCACCTTCTTACACCACACACAAAAATAAATTCAAAATGGAATGAAGACTTAAATGCTAGACCTGAAACCATAAAAATTCTAGAAGAAAGCATAGGCAGTAAATCTCGGACGTTTCTCATATAAATTTTTTATCAGATATCTCCCCAGGCAAGGGAAACAGAAGAAAAAAATAAACAAATGGAACTTCATCAAACTAAAAATTTTTGCACAGCAAAGGAAAACATCAACAAAATAAAAAGACAGCCTATGGAATGGGAGAACATATTCACCGATACATCTGATAAGGGGTTAGTATCCAAAATTTATAAAGTACTTAAAAAACTCAACACCGAAAAAGCAAAAACCCAATAAAAAAATGGGCAAAGGACCTGAATACACACTTCTCCAAAGAGGACATACTGATGGCCAAAGACATACGAAAAGATGCTCAACATCACTAATCATCAGAGAAATGCAAATAAAAAACACAATGAGATACCATCTCATACCTGTCAGAATGGCTATCATCGATAAATCAAAAAACAAGTGCTGGCGAGGATGTGGAGAAAGAGTAACCCTTTTGCACTGTTGGTGGGAATGCAGACTGGTGCAGCCACTGTGGAAAGCAGTACGTAGATACCTCAAAAAATTAAAAATAGATTTGCCTTTTGACCTATCAATCCCACTTCTGGGAATATATCCAAAGGATCCCAAAGCACTAATCTGAAAGAACATAAGCACCCTTATGTTCATTGCAGTGTTATTTACAATTGCCAAGATATGGAAGCAGCCCAAATGTCCATCAATAATAGATAAGTGGATAAAACAACTATGGGACATTTACACAATGGAACACTACTTGGCTGTAGAAAACAAGAAAATTGTACCCTTTGTGACAGTATGGATGGACCTGGAGAACATGGTGCCAAGTGAAATAAGCTGGTCAGAGAAAGACAAATACCATATGATTTCAGTCATATGTGGACTCGAACAAACTTCACTAACAAGCAAAACAGGGACAGACTCCTAGATGGGGAACAGATGACAGCCAGTGCAGAGTATGGAGTAGGCGAGGTTAGGGGTGGAGGGACTGAGCAAAAAGGAAAAAGAACTCATGGACATGGACAACAGTGTGGTGATGGTGGGGGCAGAGAACTGTAAGGGAACTAAATGGTAATGGGAAAAATACGTAATAAAGTTTATATATTAAATAAATAAGTAAGTAAAGTAAAATAAAAAAATTGTATTTGGTAAATTTGCTCAGTTAACTTGCATGAGTGCATGTGTGTATCTCCTACTGAAACCTAGAATGCTAATGATGTTATTTTATTTTCATAAAACAAAATTTATTAAAGAACTACCTTTTATTCTGTGACTTTTTTGCCCCTTTTCGAGGTTAAAAGTCTGTTCATTTTTAAAAATATACTTTGTTGATTATGCTATTACAGTTGTCCCATTTTTTTCTCCTCTTTATTCCCCTCTGCTTTGTACCCCTCCTCCACCATCATTCCCCCACCTTAGTTCATGTTCATGGGTCATACATACTATGTTCTTTGGCTTCTCCATTTCCTATACCATTCTTAACCTCCCCCTCTCTATTTTGTACCTACCATTTAAGCTTATTCCCTGTACCTTTTCCCCCATTCTCCCTCTCCCCATCCCTGCTGATAAATCCCTATGTGATCTCCATTTCTGTGAATCTGTTCCTGTTCTAGTTGTTTGCTTAGTTCATTTTGTTTTTGTTTTTTTTAGGTTCAGTTGTTGATAGTTGTTTGTTGTGATTTTACAGTTCATATTTTTGATGATTTTGTTTTTCTTAGATAAATTCCTTTAACATTTCATAAAGTAAGGACTTGGTAACGATGAACTCCTTTAACTTGACTCTTTCTGGGAAGTACTTTATCTGCCCTTCCATTCTATATGATAGCTTTGCTGGACAGAGTAATCTTGGATGTAGGTCCTTGCCTTTCATGACTTGTAATACTTCTTTCCAGCCCTTTCTTGCCTGCAAGCATTCTTCTGAGAAATCAGCTGATAGTCTTATGGGAACTCCTTTGTAGGTAACTGTCTCCTTTTCTCTTGCTGCTTTTAAGATTCTCTCCTTCTCTTTAATCCTAGGTAATGTAATTATGATGCACCTTGGTGTGTGCTTCCTTGGGTCCAACTTTGTGGGGACTCTGAACTTCCTGGACTTCCTAGAAGTCTATTTCCTTTGCTGGATTTGGGAAGTTCTCCTTCATTATTCGTTCAAATAAGTTTTCAATTTCTTGCTCTTCCTCTTCTCCTTCTAGAACCCCTATGATTCAAATATTGCAATGTTTAAAGTTGTCCTGGAGGTTTCTAAGCCTCACCTCATTTTGCTGAATTCTTGTTTCTTCATTCTGTTGTGGTTTAATGTTTATTTCTTTTTTCTGGCCCACACCATTGATTTGAGTCCTGCTTTCCTTCCCATCACTGTTGGTTCCCTGTACATTTTCCTTTATTTCACTTTTCATAGCCTTCACTTCTTCCTCCATTTTGCAACCATATTCAACCATTTTTGTCAGCATCCTGATTACCATTGTTTTGAACTCTGCATCTGACAAGTTGGCTATCTCTTCATTGCTTAGTTGTATTTTTTTCTGGAGTTTTGATCTGTTCTTTCATTTAAGCCATATTTTTTTTGTTTCTTGTGCCTGTTAGGTAGTAAGGGGCAGACCCTTAGGTATTTCCCAGGGTGGGGCAACCCACTTCCCTGCATTATGGTGTTGTATGTTGGGGAGGGGTCTGAGAGGGAACAATGCTGCTTGCTCAGCTCTCAGATGGCTTTCAGTCACTTCCTCCTCTACCCACAAGCAAATTGGGCCCTTCTGGTGTTGATTCCCAGGTGGGTGGTTTTGTGTAGGTTCTAGGACCCTGTGGGTCTCTTCAGTGCACTCTCTTGTGAGCCTGGGAGTTTCTCCTGCCAGCTCAACTCCCTTAGGTTTTTTTCTGTCAGAGGTTTTGAGGCTTTATATCCCCAAGCTGGAACCCTGGACTGCATGGTCTGTCTTGCTCCCCCGTTGTTCCTCCAAGTTTATCTGCATGCAAATGTGGAACTGACCACTCCACCAGCCACTGCTTTGCCATGGAGTCCACTCCACCCCAGCTTCCTGCCTCTGCCCCTCCTGTCTATCTGAGTGAATGTTTCTTCTTTAACTGCTTGGTTGTCGGCCTTCCATACAGTTCGATTTTCTGGCAGTTCTGGTTACTTTCTGTTTTTCAAATTTGTTGTTGTCCTCCTTTTGGTTGTGTGAGGAGGCAAAGCATATCTACCTATGTCTCCATCTTGACCTGAAGTCTGTGGCTGTTGCTGTGTTAGATGCTAGGAATGCTAAGATGGTCCTTGCCCTTAAGTCAGTCATAGGTCAGGAGGGGAATAAGATACATATACAAACAGAACACTAAGAGATAAGGGCTAAAACAGAAATGTGAACAGACTACTTACTACCATTTGGATTCTCTAAGAAACAGCCTCTGAGGTAGAGTTAATGTTCAGAATTTTATTGGGAATGCCTTTGGGATCAGTAACTATGGAAGGAAAGGCGAGACACAAGATTGGGAAGATGAAAAAGTCAGCTATGATACGAGTCTAACAGTCTCAACTGACCCTAAGAAGAGCTCCAAAGCTGAAAGAACCCATCATCATAGTCCTTCATTGGGTTGAAACAGCCAGTCCTTTTTGACTCCAACTTGATTAGTCATTGGATGTGGGTGGTTCCTGGAGGGCAGGTTCTCAGGAGTTCTATGTAGGTGAGGCAATCCCTAACGGAGCTTTAGGGTGTGTCCGAACAGCACTCTCAGCAGCTAGAGCATCAAATCTGTCCTTGAAGGGGAATCTATGTGGCACATCTCCATGTTCACTATACTCTTTTACACAGAAAAGAAGTAGCCTTCTGTGTACATTATTTTTTGATCATTTAGACATGCTGACATATTGTTTACTAATTTCTACATCCTTACTTCCTCCAGGAAAATGTTAATATACAAACAACATGCCATAATGTATATTATTATAGAGGAGATGAATTGGAAATAAACTTGAAAGGACGTAACAGATTGCTAACAGAAAGAGAATCACATTATTGGCATTTTTAAAAGTGTGCAAAGGAGTAAAAAAGAAAGACCACTTAGAAAAAGTGAGATTAACTATGATAGAAAGAAGTCCATGTGCTTAAGAGTTTCCGATATAATTGGTCAATAAAAATAGGATCAAAGTTAGAAATATGTTAATGTTAATCTCAAAGCCCTGATTTTATTTTGCAGGAAGAAAAAAAATAACTGGAAATATTTAAGGAGCAGGGTAATAATAAAACAAAACTAGTTTTTGATCATACAATCTGGGAAAGGTACTACAAAAACAATATAATAAATGTTATCCTGATTAAAAAATCCAATAAAAACATATTTAACAATAAAAATATTAAAACTTTTTTAGTATAATTCATCTAAAGGTCATATCAATAGATTCTGAAGAGCCATATGATAAAATTCAACAGTCAGAAATTTAAAAATTAAAAATACATAGAAATTATAATGAATACTATAACTACCAGCATCCCCATGTCCCTAAACCTAGAATGGATTACTACTGACATTTTAATATTGCTTATGACTATTTTAAAGAGAATATAACAAACTTTATATATGACTATATATAACAAAAGTTCAGATCTGCTTTTACAATGATTTCTAGTTCTACTCATGAGTTTCCCCTTTCTTGAGATAGTCACTATTATTTGTTTTGTTTCTATATCTTCTATTTCATTAAAATACTTTTATATATATGTGTACATATATATAAAGAAAATAGGCATTTTTGTGTTTTTTTAATATGAATAAATGATATCAACTGTACATATTTTTGATATCTTGCTTTTTTCCCACTCAATATTATGTTTTGATAATATACCAAAGTTGGTATATTTGCTTGTACAGCACCTGGTAACTTTCACACAGCTTTTCTAGCAACTTACTATCACCCTCTGCAAAATATGAATGATAAATAAATCAATAAAACTTCACAGGCAACTTTTACCAAACATACAAAGAACAAGTGATATCCTAATGTTCTACAAACTAATTAGAGAATGGAAAGAGAGAAAAAGCTAAGTAACTCACTTTCTGAGGTTAGTGTAATTTTGACAACAAAGCCAAAAGAGACAATCATATCTTATAAAACATAGATTTCAAAAGAATATCCTACGAATATAAGAATGGTTCAACTTCTCAAAAGCTGCTAATATAATCTGCCACATTCACAAATTAAAATCTCAAAGTAGCTTTGCTATCATCACAGTGAATTATTTTCCTCTCCATTTCAAACCATGGAGGTTTTTTGAAGTTTTTGAGCAGAGTGATAATTATATCATAGGCATACTTTGGAGATAGTGTAGGCTCAACTCAAGACAGCCACATTGAAAGAAATATCACAATGAAGTGAGTTACACAAATACTTTGGTTACCCAGTGCGTATAAAAGTTATGTTTACACTATACTGTAGTCTGTAAAGTGTGCAATACAATAGCATTATGTCCCAAGAGCAATGTATGTACTTTAATGAAAAATACTTTATTGCTGAAAAAATGCTAACCATCATCTGAGCCTTCAGTGAGTCATAATTTTTGCTGGTGAGAGGTTCTTGCCTCAATGTTGATGGCAGCTGACTGGGAGGGTGGTGGTTGCTGAAGGGGGGTGTGGAGACATCAATGAAGTTTGGATTGACTCTTCTTTTCATGAATGATTTTTTTAGTAAATAGTCTTTATTATATTTTTTCATTACCGTTTAGTTCCCTTATACCCCCTCTCCCAAGCAATCACCACACTGGTGTCCATGTGTGTGAGTACTTTTTCTTTTTTTCGCTTTTCATGAACGATTTCTCTGTAACATGTGATGCTGTTTGATAGCATTTTACCCACATGGAACAGAAGTCAGTACTCTCAAATCCTGCTGCTGCTTTACCAACTAAGTTTATGTACTAGTCTAAATCTTCTGTTGTCATTTCAACCATTTGCACAGCATCTCTTCCTGAAATGGATTCCATTTCAAGAAACTACTTTCTTTGCTCATTCATAAGAACCAACTCCTCATTCATTAAATTCTACCACGAGATTATAGAAATTCAGTCACATCTTCAGGCTCTACTCTTAATTCTAATTCTCTTGTTATTTTTACCACATCTGCACTTACTCCTTCCACTGAAGTTCTGAACTCCTCAAAGTCACTCATGAGGATTGGAGTCAACTTCTCCCAAACTCCTGTTAGTATTCAGATTTTGACCTCTTCCCACAAATCACAAATGTTCTTAACGGCATCTAGACTGGCGAGTCCTTTCCAGAAGTTCGTCCAGTTACCATACCCAGACCCATTAGAGGAATCATGATCTGTGGCAGCTATAGCCTTGCAAAATGCATTTTTTAAATAATAAAACTTGAAAATCAACATTACTCTTTGATCCATAGGCTGCAGAATGGATGTTGTGTTAGCAGGCTTGAAAATAGCATTAACCTTGTACACCTCCATCAAAGCTCTTGGGTGACCATGTACATTGTCAGTGAGCAGTAGTATTTTGAAAGGAATCTTTTTCTGAGCTGTAGGTCTCAACAGTGGGCTTAAAATATTCATTAGCCATGTTGTAGACACATGTGCTGTCATCTAAGCTTTGTTGTTCCATTTATAGAGCACAAGTAGAGGAGATTTAGCATTTTTAAGGGCTGTAGGATTTTCAGACCAGTAAATGAGCAACTTGAAGTCACCAGCTGCATTAGCCCTTCCAAGTGCAGCCTGTCTTAGCTCGACCCACTGGATAACTTGCTGTAGCCTCTACACCAGGACTTGCGCTTCACCTTGCACTGTTATGTTATAGAGATAGCCTTTTTCTTTAAATCTCATAAACCAACCTCTGCTAGCTTCCAAATTTTCTTCTGCCTCTTCCTCACCTCTCTCAGACTTCACAGAACTGAAGACAGTTAGGGCCTTGCTCCAGATTAAGCTTTGGCTTAAGGAAATATTATGGCTGGTCCGATTTTCTACCCAGACTACTAGAATTTTCTCTATATCAGCATAAGGTTGTTTTTGTATGCTCAGTACATGTATGTTCACTGGAATCGCAATTTTAATTTTCTTCAAGAACATTTCCTTTGCATTCACAACTTGGCTGTTTGTTGCAAGAGGCCTAGCTTTCAACATGCCTTCTTCATTAAACTTAATTGTTTCTAGCTTTTTTTTTTTGAAAAAGGATTTTTTAAAATTATTTTATTGGTGTTCAAGTACAGTTTGCATTTACCTCCCTCCACTCCCCCCCACCCCAGCCATCCCCACCTCCCTCCCATGCTTCCACCAGCCCTTAGTTTTCTCCTTGGTCCTTTATAGTTATTCCTGAAAACCCAACCCCCTCCCCCATTACCCCCTCCCACCTCTAGCTTTTACATGCATCTCTCTCTCTTCCACTTAAACACACAGAGGCCACTGTAGCATTATTATTTGGCCTAATTTCAATACTGTCACGTATTGGGATATAGGAAGGCCTGAGAAGAGGGAGAGAGGAATGTTCTATTGGTAGAGCAGTCAGAAAGCAACACAACATTGATCAATTAATTTTGGTTTTATGTGGGTACAGTTTGTGAAGACCCAAAACAATCACAATAGTAATGTCAAAGATTGTTAGTCATAGATCACCGTAACAAATATGATAGCAGTGGATATGTTTGAAATATTGTAACAATTACTAAAACGCAACACAGACACATGAAGTCAGCAAATGCTGATGGGAAAAACGGCATCAAGAGGCTTGGTTGATGCAGGGTTACCACGAACCTTCAATTTGTGAAAAAGCCCAACACAGGGTGAGGTAAAAGTAGGTTTACAGTTGTTCATATTGAAAATAATACAATAATTTAGGGATCAATTAATACAGTAATGAACAAATAATAACATGAATAAACTGTTTTATGTACTCACAACCGTACAGGTACTTTTTGCCCCGCCCTGTATGTACAAGGCACGATAGAGCTAAGTGCAGGGAAACGAGGTGTGCCTGTGTATCCAGTCTAAATGCACGTCCACACCCACGTATCTTTAACAAGGTAGGAATAAAGATAAATTTCATTAAACTGAAACAAGACAGCTATCTAAACCTTCAGACATTATGCTTAATAGCGAAGTATTAGAATTCTTTCTGACTCAGAGACAAGACGAGAAACCACTAACAATGCTGAATGATATCCATAAACCAATATAATTTCCTATATATCAATAATAACCCACTTACTAACATAATGGAAAAACAATCTCATTGACATTAGTGATAAAAATCTACCCAGGAGTGAATTTAACAGGGAATATGTAGAACTTACATGGAGAGAGTCACACAAATTTACTGATGAACTTAAAATAAGATCCTTATGTTTTACTCCCTTACACACACACACATACACACACACAACACTGTATGGATTAAAAGATTAAACAGATATAAAGAATAATACAAGAGAACACAGGTAAATATATGCAGTACTTTGTGATGAAGAAAGCCTTCTTAAATATTAGGGCACTAAAGACAGAAAATTTCAATAGAAAATTATGACTCCATAAAAATAGAAAGTTCTATAGAGCAAAAAAAACCTTTTTGATTAAAAGACAATAAAGATGACAACAAAGTGCTCTCTCATGCATCACATCCTGTGCAGTTTTTTGGTGAAACATCAGATCACCACGTGACTCAGCCCCGCTACAGCCCAGATTTGGCACCCTGCGACTTCTGGCTTTTCCCAGAACTAACATCACCTTTGCAAGGGAAGAGATTTCAGACCATCAGTGAGATTTAGGAAAATACAGGGGGCAACTGATGGTAATTGGGAGAACTGTGTGAGGTCCTAAGGTGCCTACTTTGAAGGGGACTGAGGCATCATTGTCCTATGTACAATGTTTCTTGTATCTTCTTCAATAAATGTCTCTCTTTTTCATATTTTAAAATAGGCAACAAAAAGTAGTAAAAATATGTATAATATATATTAGGTACTATTTTTAAAGCATTAAGAGCTCTTAGAAATAAAAAAGAGCTAAAAATGGCAAAAGTTCATAAACACGCAATTTAAAATAATAGAAACACAAAGACTAATATAAACCTTAAAAATCAACATTGTTAGTAAAAGTATGAAATTACTAACATTTATGTTTGTCAATTCTGCAAACATTTAAATATATAATATTAAATGTTGGCAAGGGAACGGAAGAGATCAATCACAAATTCTATTGTTACAAAAGTAAATTGGTGCTACTTTTTGCACCAAATATTTTTGGTGCAATTAGAGAACAACTTATCAAAGTGTCAAAAAACTTAGATTTTCATATTTCTTTTCCCATGTACCTCCTATTCCAGAAATTTATCTTAAGAAAATATTCATGGATAAGCAAAGTCTTTAGCTCTGAATATATTCACAGCAGCTTTGTAAGTAATAATAAATAATGAGCAGTAACCTGAGAATCCAATAAAAGGGTTATTACATTAGTTTAATTTTAAAATGGTGTAGAAACATATATAAATAAAATATCATAATACATTTAATAAGTTATAATATGCAATTTAATCTGAATGATCTAATTTTTAATTTTTATTTATTTTTAAATAGTTTTTTATTTTTTTCATTACCATTTATCTTCTTTATACCCTTTCCCAATTCCACCACCCTCTGCCCCATACATCACCACACTGTTGTCCCTGAGTCCTTTTTATTTTTTGCTCAATCTCTCCTTCCCAACCCCCTCCCCGAACCCCCTCTCTACAGCTGTCAGCCCGCTCTCTGCCTATGAGTCTATCTTTAATTTGCTTGTAACTTCAGTTTGTTCATTCAATTCCCCATATAGGTCAAATCATATGATATTTGTCTTTCTCTAACTGGCTTACTTCACTAATCATAATGTTTTCCAGATCCATCCATGCTGCTGCAAATGGTAATATTTCCCTCTTTTTATGGCCAAGTAGTATTCCATTATGTAAATGTACCACTTCTTTTTGATCCCCTCATCTACTGAGGGGCACTGGGGTTGCTTCCAAGTCTTGACTACTGTAAATAATGCTGCAATGAACATAGGGGTACATATACTCTTTTGAATCAGTGTTTTGGATTTCTTCAGATATATTCCCAGAAGTGAAATTTCTGGGTCATGAAACAGTTCCATTTTTAATTTTTTTAGGAAACTCCATACTGTTTTCCACACTGGCTGCACCAGCCTTCATTCCCACCAACAGTGAATGAGTGTTCCCTTTCTCCACTTCCTAGTCAACACTTATTCTTTGTTGATATATTGATGATGGCCATTCTGACAGGTATGAGGTAATATCTCATTGTGGTTTTAATTTGCAGTTCTCTGATGATTAATGATGTTGAGCATCTTTTCATATGTCTATTGGCCACATGTATGTCCTCTTTGTTTAAGTGTCTATTCAGGCCCTTAGCCCATTTTTTAACTGGATTGTTTCTTTTGTGTGTTTTGTGTGTGTGTGTGTGTGTGTGTGTGTGTGTGTTGAGTTTTATAAATTCTTCCTCTTTTTTTTAATCCTCACCCAAGGACAGGATATTTTTTTCATTGCTATTAGAGAGAGAGTAAGAGGGAGAGAGACAATGAAATGGAGGAGAAGCATTGATTGCTTGCCTTCCACATGCTTCTGGATTAGGAATCATAGGGCTCAGACCTGGAACAAGGACCAAGGATTGAACCCACGACCTAGCTATGTGCCATGACTGGGAATTGAACCTGCAATATTTTGGTTATGGGACAGTGCTCCAACCGAGCCACACTGGACAGGACTATACATTCTTTATAAATTTTGAATATTAACCTTTATCAGATGTGTCATTGGTGAATATATTCTCACACTGAGAGGGTTATCTTTTCATTTCGTTGATGGTTTCCTTTGCTGTACAAATTTTTTTTTAGTTTGATGTCATCTCACCTATTTTTTTTGTTTCCCTTACCTGAGGAGACACATAAAAAAGTATTTCTATGAGAAATATCAGAGATTTTACTGCCTAGGTCTTCTAGGATTTTATGGTTTTGAGCCTAACACTCAAGGTTTTAATTCATTTTGAATTTATTCTTGTGTATGGCATAAGAAGGTGGGTTTGTTTCATTTTTTGCACATATCTGTCTAATTTTCCCAGGACCATTTATTGAAGAGATTATTTTTATCCCATTGTATGTTCTTGCCTCCTCTGTTGAATATTAATTAATTGACCATTAATGTGTGGGTTTATTTCTGGGCTTTCTATTCTGTTCCATTGATCTATACATCTAGTTTTCTGTCAGTACCATGTTGTTTTGATTACTATGGCCTTACAGTATAGTTTAATGGCAGATGGCACAGTTCCCCCAAATTTGTACCTCTTTCTCAAGATTGCTGTGGCTATTTGGAGTCTTTTGTGGTGCCATATAAATGCTTGGAATATTTGTTGTAGTTCTGTGAAATAAGCCATTTGTACCTTGATAGGAATTGCACTGAATCTATATTTGCTTTGGGTAGTATGGTCTTTTTAATGAGGTTAATTTTACCTATGTATAATCATGGTGTATGCCTCCCCTTATCTTCTTCAATTTCTTTCATCAGTGTCTTATAATTTTCAAGTACATGTCCTCAATATCCTTGTTTAAATTTATTCAAAGGCATTTTTTTGGATGCAATTATAAATATGATCATTTTGTTAGTTTCCATTTCTGATAGTTCATTCTTGGTGTATAAAGATGCAACTGATTTCTGGATATTTATTTTGTATCCTGCTACTACTTTCCTGAAATCATTTATCAGTTCTAGTAGTTTTTTGGTGGAGTCTCTAGGGTTCTCTATGTACGGTATCATGCCACCTGCTTATAAGACAGTTTTACTTCTTCCTTTCTAATTTAGATGCCTTTTATTTCTTCTTCCTGTCTGACTGGCTAGGACTTTCAGTACTATGTTGAATAAGAGTGGTGAAAGTGGACACTCCTGTCTTGTTCTGGACCTTAAGGGAAATGCTTTTAGTTTTTGTTTATTAAATATGATGTTGGCTTTGGTTTTGCCCTGTGGGGCCTTTATTATATTGAGTTATGCTCCCTCTATTCCCACTTTGCTGAGTTTTTATCATAAATGGGTGCTGGATTTTATCAAATGCTTTTTCTGCATCTATTGATATGACAATGTGAATTTTTTTCTTTAATCCTCAGCTGAGGACATGCTTATTGATTTTTAGAGATGGGGGAAGGTAAGAAGAGAGGGAGAGAAATATCATTGTGAGAGAGAAACATTGACTGGTTGCCTTGCACATGTACCTAACTAGGGACCAAACCTGCAGCCTAGGCATGTATCCTAACCGGGAATTGAACTCATGACCTTTTGGTTTATTGGACAATGCTTCAACCATTCCCACCAATGGAGCCACACTCTCCAGGGCTGATAATGTGATTTTTATCCTTCATTTTGTTTATGTGGTGTATTACTTTATTGATTTGTGGATATTGTACCAACCATCCATGGAATAAATCCCACTTGATCATGGCATATGATCTTTTTAATGTATTGGTAGGTCTAGTTTACAAATATTTTCTTGAGGATTTTGGCATCTATGTTCATCAGGAATAATGGCCTATAATTTTCTTTCTCTGTAGCATCCTTATCTCATTTTGGAATTAGGATAATACTGGCCTTGTAAAGTAAGGTTGGGAGTCTTTTCTCCTCTTGAATTTTTTGGAATAATTTGAGAAGGATAGGTGTTAGCACTTCTATGAATGTTTCATAAAATGAATTCTTAATTTTTTCTATAGGAGAATTGATGTGGAACCTGCACTTAGTATAGGATTTAAATTACTAAATAACAAGAGGATGGAGTATATACATTAAAATAAGTTTTTAAATAACTCCTAGTGCTGTGAAAATACCAACATTCTACAGGTAATATTGTATGTGTAAAGAGAATATGAGCCCAACTATTTTGTAAACACAGGGTTAGACAGAAGATACAAGACTAAAATGAAATTTTAAAAGTATCTATGGAATAATTATTCAATTATAGTAATTATATTTTCTGTGGAAATAAAATTTTTCAAGAAAGATGGAAACAAACACCATACCATTATCATCTTTTTCTTATGGTACTTTCTTAGAAATGCCTTGTATTTTTCCAATTTTCCTTGAGAACCTTTAAAAAATAAAAATTCACAACATACATGTGTATTTTGTGTGTGTATACATATGTATATCTTCTTTAAAAATGAAAATGACTTAAATATTTCAAATATAATATATATGAAACTATTCAATGGAATCAACTAGCTATTTTGATAAGCATAATGCTAGACACACAAACTCTTATTAACTGAGTAAACAACTGTTCTATCTTCTCTTCCCTTTTGTTTTTTAGAAATGTCAAGTTCAAACTGTATGTCATCAGTACTAATTCCTATATCTAAAGTTTTACCTTATTCTCTTCTGACTGAACAAGCCCATGTTTTCCAAATAGCTCAGTTACCTGCATTGTGCTTTTATGGTCACCTTAAATTCAAGAAAGTACAGACTTTGGAACACGGCCCCGTGAAACACTGTGGGGGCTGTGAAGTCAGTTAACCTAGACTTCAGGCCAAGCTCTGATATTTATACATTGAGGACAATGAACATACCTAAAATTATTTTTACAGTGTGCATATGTATACTCTCTCTGTCTCTGTCTCTCTCTCTCTCTCTCTCTCTCTCTCTCTATATATATATATATATATATATATATATATATTTCAAAAATAGTTTATATTAAAAATAATCCAAAATTAAATAAGAACATTTAAAATACAACATCAGTAAAGTAAATCGAATAGTATATTTAAACACATTCTCAGAATTTGAAAAATGAAGGTACATAAAAGAATATTAAATATCTAAATAATATAGCTAGTTAAATTTACTTAATACACAGAAAATACTTCCTAACTATAACCAATATCAGCATTTTTAAGGCTTAGATATGATGTTTGCCCATTAAGTCAAGAATAAGACAACCATCACCAGTAGTATCTAAAAACTTTTCTGAAAGTGTTAATTAGATGAGAAAAAAATCATACAAATATTGAAAGGAAGTAAAAATTATCATTACTAGCAGATGTGCTTTTTACTCACTCTGCAGCTATTCAGTACCGAATTCTAAATACCTCCTTCCTTCAAGCTAACCTAACTCATGTAGGTCAACTCTCACCCCTTTTACTTTGGGATTTAGGTATTTATGTTCTTATATCTAACCCTTGCCGGCTCGCTTGTCTCTGGTACCAGTATTGGCTGGTGCAATCCTATTTCCCTGATATTCAGATACCTTTTCTCCAGCTTAACAAAGTTCACAGCTATTTGAGGCTTTATCCTAGGAAGACTTTCTTTCAATCTACATGTTCAAGTTCAACTAAAAATCTGTACTAGAACATTTTGAAATATGAGGTTTTTAAAATAAAAATTATTTTAATTTTGTTTTTAGATATTTTATACCTTAGGGTTTCATTTTTTATGAGACTACAGACACAGAGACAGACAGATGCATTCACACACACATACGTACACACACAACTGGCCACTGCTTTACACATTTGAAAATAATGTTTACCTAAAATTATGCTGTGCCATTCAAATATTTTAGCAGCATGGTTCTCCAAAAGAGTGGAACATTCCTGTAATCTTGACTCCATGTTCAACTGGGCATCATATATTCGAGGGACATTTTCCTGTAGATGTGTATAAATTGAAGGAAATGAACAATCTTCTTTTATTTTATTCAGAGTGTATTCCCATGTATCATTATCTTCAAAAAGGACATCCCTTGGCCAATAATCCTGAAACAAATGTGATGGAATACAATTTAAATCAATGAGCTAAAATTGAGATTTTATTACACAGCATTATTTTTTATTAAATGTATTCATTAAAATTTTGAAACATCATAAATGTTAGAAGCTTCAAATGCTTTATAAAAACTTTTTCCTGAATCATTTGAAAATAAGTTGCGTAATTGACTGATGATCCACCATCCTTGAATACTTTAGTGTGTATTTCCTAAAAACAAACACATTCTTCTATGGAACCAAAATATAACCACCAGAATCAGGAAATGGGCATTGATTCATTGTTGTTATCTAATCCTCGAATTCTATTCAAGTGTCATCAACTGAACCAACAATGCCCTTTATAGCAAAAGGGTCCAGTTTAGTATCACACATTACATTTCAGCTTCATATATCTTTAGTTTCATATCTCTTTAGTTTTCTGTGCACTTAAAAATCGTGAGCTCTAATTCCTATTCTAAACATTCTAATTGTCTCTCTTTCTGTATTATAATTATTTCCAACACTGAAAAAAACTTAGCCACACTTATCTTTAATATATGTATTTATTTTATCAATATTTTCAGGTGATCACTAGCCAATCCCTGCTGTCTACTGACAGCCTCTTCTTTATTGGAGGCCCTTCCCATCCTGCTTAGGCTCTGACACCCCTTGCCAGGTTGACCATTCTACAGGGACACCATCTTTACTCCCTACTTGGGCTCTGACTTCCCACATCAGGCGACAGCTTATCTCCCCATCTCCGGAAACTGCCCTCCGCCCCTACCCCTGGCCACACATGGGTACCATCATCATTCCCTTGGACTCTGCCACCTGGTGTCATGGACATGCTTCTCACTGTGGTTGAGTTCAGACAGCTTGCTCTGTGCTATCACAGTACATCCCATCGCCCCTGCCAATCTGGTTGCCTGCTTTGTTTTGGTCTCCAAATGGCTTTAGGACTAAATTAGTCAGGAAGGAAGGGAGAGAAGGAAATAAGAGGAATCCCCTTTTTTCTGTTTAAAAGTTTACTAAAACCACTAGTGTTAAAAGGATTAGTGTAAGGGCCAGAAGAGTAGAGAATATGATGACTAGTTAGACCTATCAAATCCCACTCAACTCTAAAATTTAATGATGTATACACTCTGCTACACTCCTTACTGATGACCCAAACCTGGGATGTGGATTATCCCTCTTTGCCCTATGTCTGTCAAACACTAGAGCCGACACTGTCTGCTATGATCTGAACATCTGTGTTACCCCCAAAACTGTAAGTTGAAATCCTAACCATAAAGATGATGGTATGAGGCAGTGGAGTTTGGGGAGGCGATTAGGTCATGATTGATATTGGTGTCCGTACAGAAGAGGCTGCAGAGAGTGTGTTCATCCCTTTACCATGTGAGGACACAGCAAGAAGGTAGCGTGCGAACCAGGAAGCAGGTTTTGTACTAGACACTGAATTTGCTGGTGCCCTGATCTTATACTGCCCAGCTTCCAAACTCTGAGAAATAAATTTCTGTGTTTTATAGGCCAAAAAAAGTCCACTGAAGCCATTATACGTACTTATTTATTAACTGTGCTCTCTAATGAAAGCAAGTACTTATGATAGCAACGTTGGAAACTTCCCCAAAGGGATCTCATTCCCTCTGCCTTTTGGAACAAAAAATATTACTTAGATACACATGCACACTCTCCCAAATCCTACAAACATACACATATGTCTTAAGAAACACAACCGCTCAGGAACTAAGTGTCAAAAAATATAAAGATTTCAGACGAATAAGTTATGATCATAGGATACAGTCCACAGAGACAAACACTGTCAAATTAGAATAACAGCCACTTTTGAAAACAATCCTTATGTGTCATTTAAATGGATGCATGAATAGATGAATGAGTAAACAAATAAATAATGTAGCATTTCCTGAATAAAGGGAATGAAAATGAAATAATTATTCTCTCTATCATAAAGTACCTTTGACTTTCCATGAAAAGTCACAGTAGGGATCTGAGTACCACCCAGGTCTGTACTACAAACCTAGGAGGTCTGTTAGCAGAAATGGACACTGATGCTCTAGAGAAGAGGAATTAAAATACCAACAGGCAGAAGTCATAGGAAAGCAGAAAGAGACAAAGAGTAAAAAATAAATAATAGGGAAGATCAAATGTGATAAATACATGAAGAAGGAATTCAAATCAACTCTTCAGTACCTAAACAACTGAAAGGCGATAAAAGACCGTGATAGTACAGAGTAGGGCAGGAGGAGGGTGATGTAAATTCCACTAGCACAGGGATATTTCTCTTTTTTGTTCATTGTTTGTATCTTCAGTGTCTAGAATGTATTACCTGCCAAATAGTAGGTAGTGAATGAAAATCATTAAATGAATGAATGAATGACTAGAATAAGAGAACTGATGATGACACAATATTAGTGGAACAAAAGGATGTTATAAAAATACAAGTATATTTTCATAAAAACAAAAATAGAAATAGAATGCTGATGAAGTGATGGGGGAGGAGCAAGAAAAGAATGTGGGAACTGACCAAGAGAGAAATGAGAAGAGAAATGATTGAAGGTAAGAAGGTACATGAAACTATAACAAAGGATAGGAAGACAGGAAAGAGGAGTAGAAGGTATAAAATAATTACAATTAGAAAAGAAACACAGAAATGGTGGAAACTGGCTAAAATGAGAGGGCTTTAGACGATGTAATAAAGAGTAAAGCATAAGGTATAAGCAATTACTAGATAACAGGTAGGTTCCAGGTACCGTTCCAATGCTAATCAGTAGAAGAGCTGGCATTTGAACATAGGCCACCTGCCAATCTGACTCCAGAGCCTCTAATCTTAATCACTGCACAACTATGCAAATACATGCCTTTGCATTTATATTTTAGAAAAAAAGAAACTTAAACAGATAGCTTTATGAAGGGAGGAACCTTTGCCTGTTTCTATTCACTGATATGTTCTAAATATCTATGTGCCTGACACATTGTAGGTGCTTAAAATACTTCTTAAATGAATTTGAGGAAGTTATTATCTTTTTACTATTGTCTATAAGATAGAAGTTTTTCCAACAACAAAAATGTTAAATATCCAGTCATTTTATTCCTAGATATTTTCAAGTATCCTACAGTTTGGCAATGCACAGATACAGTCCAAACTTAAAAAAAAATACTACAGAATACAATTATTTGGTTGGGAAATCTAGACAATAAAAAAATTTTACAGATGAACCCATAAATGACAAAATGGCACAACTGGACATGTTGTTTTATCAAATATTCTCTGATAAAAATGGAAGGCTATTAATGTATATGCTATCCTTTGCATACAAGCATGGTGCTTTAATTTTGATTTAAAAAATATGTTAACTGATTTTAGAGAGCAAGGAAGGGGAGAGAGAGAAACATTGATGTGAGAGAGAAACATCAATCAGTTCCATCTCATATGCGCCTCAACCAGGGATCAAACCCACAACCTAGGTCTGTGCCGTGTCCGGGAATCAAGCCCCCAATCTTCTGGTGCATGGGACAACACTCCACCCAACTGACCCACACTGGCCAGGGCTTAATTTTGATTTTATTCTGTCTTTTGTGAAGGGCAGATATAAACCTTTGATACTGATTTGATTGGTATTATTCAGAATTTGAACAGAGTGACTACACATATTTTACTTCAAATAATTGGAAAATTTCATCTGAAATCACAGACTCTTATTTATTTTTTATTTTATTTTATTTTAATTGTTGTTCAAGTACAGTTTTTTGTCTTTTACTCCCATCCCAACCTACCCCCCAGCCTTCCCCACCTCCCTCCCATTTCCAACCCCTCCTAGTTTTGGTCCATGTGTCTTTTATACTTGTTCCTGTAAACCCTTCCCTTTTTCCCCTGAAATTCCATCCCCTCTTCCCTCTGGTCACTCAAACTATGTATGATGGTATAGTCCAAAGTCTCTAAAATTATTTGCTGAGTTTGGCTTAATTTTAACTATAATCCCTTTTCTTGGACATTAACAAAGACCAAAAACATTGTGACTAGACTATAGCATATTTCCATCATTATTTAAATGAAAATAGTTGCAAAAAGCTTGTCCTGAAACTAATTAAAATTTTCTGGTTCTGCCACAGTGGTTGAAATAAACTTTTGTAAACTAGGAACATTTTCATTTTCTATTTGCTCCTAAATGCAACCCTTTTTCAAAATATTAAAAATATGTAAACAAATATAACAGAAAATAGAAATTTAAAAATAGATATTTTAGAAACTCAATTGTCAACAGCTTAGTCACAGCAAATTCTGTTTACATTTAAGTATAAGTGCAAATTAAAGTCTAATCTACTCAAAGTATGTACACACCTCATTAAAAAAGCCTCCTATCCTCTCTGCCTTCCATACTAACATCTTTTTCCTAGCCCTTGACACTCCTCAATGAAAAACAAACCTGACCTTCAGACTCACAAGTGCATGAACCCAAGAGAAAACCCATATAGACCCAATAACTCCAGAAGTCAGTAGTTATACAGAGTGGAAACTGGAGCTTTCAACATGAAAACAGATTTTAAATATTTTACTCCGATTCAACATCAAAGAATACTGATGCAACACCTCTACAAATTACCTATGAGTCTAAGCTATGGTGAATGGATAAATGATGTAAGTAAGCACAACTGTCAAATATTCTGTGAGCTATAAGTATGTAAGACAAAAATTCTATATTAGGAAAATTATATAGAAATGTCTATATAATTCTTCTGATAGGGCACAGTACTAGAGTTTTTTAGAAGCAAAAAAGAGAACAGAATATTGACAGGAGGAAATGCTGCAAGACAGAGCTTACTGAAAGGATATAAATAGTTATAAACAAATCCCACATTGAAATGTATTTCCCACATTCAATGCAGCGTTATTTACAATACAACAGTCAAGATTTGGAAGCAACGCAAGTGTCCATTGGTAGATGAGTGGGTAAATAAACTGTCACACATTTATGCAATGGAATACTACTCAGCCATAAAAAAGAAGGAAAACTTATCTTTTGTGACAGTGTGGGTGGACCTGGCGAGTATTATGCTAAGTGAAATAGGCCAATCAGAGGACCATAAATACCATACGATCTCACTGACATGTGGCAACTAATGAACAAAATAAATAAGCAAACAAAATAGAAACAGACTCATAGATATAGAGAACAGACTGACAGCTATTAGAGGGGAGCGTGGTTGAGGTCTGGGTGAAAAAGGTGAAGGGGTCAAACAAAATAAAACAGAGCAAAAAACTCAGACAATAGTATGGTGATTACCAGAGTGAAAGGCGGGTGGGGAAGTACAGAGAGTAAAGGGCAATAAATGGTGATGAAAGAGACTTGACTTTGGGTGTTGAACACACAAAATGATATACAGATGATGTGTTATGGAATTGTACACCTGAAATCTATATAGTTTTCTTAACCAATGTCACCCCAATAAATTCAATAAAAATTTTTTTAAAAAGAAAAAGATAATGGGGACCCATAAGAATTTCTGTTCTTAAAGTCTTTTCATAAGATTTTTCCATCTCTATATCTGATATTTTAAAAGATGTATTGACACATAAAATAGGATGTTCTACTTACCCAATTTTGAGACTTTAAGAATTCTTCAATGTTCCTGGGAGGTTCTTCCATTTTCTAATAAAGCAAAATCAATGTTGTTCATTAACATAAATACAGATTGCTTAAAATGCTTATATATAATACATTTAAATAAGGATACTGAACTTAAGTTATAATTTTCAGAACCATAATATACTGTAAAATATTCACTTTGTGAAGTCCCTGAACTTTGAAAAGTGACAGAGATAAATGTTTAAATTCTGTGCCTCCAACCCAAATTCTGTATAAGGCTTCCCTCTGATACACTGCTCTTAAAGAAAAACCCCACAGGAATCCTTCCAAATGTCCTCATTTGAAATTCCTACAAGAATTCGAGATATTTTGGGCTATCTTTGATGATCTCTCCAAAAATCCAGAGACAAAATATAACAACATGCTCCTCTTGCTGATGACGTATTTAAAAGTGACACTAGTGACATGGTGAAAACACTTTAAATATTTGGATGTTTCAATGTAATAAATAATAATCCTATTTTTACTAGTAGATTCTTTAGAAGCTAAAAATGTATTCTTTCACTTGAAAAATTAATTTTAATCAAGACCAGATCTTGCTCTTCCTTGTGTTAGAGACTGTGAACACATTCTTCCTGCTGCTTGCTCAGAAGTCTCCCTGTCCAAAGCCTCTCCCTCCGACCCATTCTTGGCCTATTTAACTTATTTCAGTATCAAATTAAAAGCCACTTCTTCTAGGAAGCCTAAGTTGGCCCCCAAAAAGGTCCTCTATGGTAACAGCAGATTTGTAATCCTTACAAGGATAGCAACTATGGTGTAATCACTGCTGAATTGTCAAAATTTCACACAGAGCCTGGCTCATGGTCAGTGCATAATGAGTACTTTCAGTGTACATTAATTAAAAACTAAATGTGAATGTCAGAGAGATACGTAGGTATTTAAAAATCCTTTTAAATAAGGAAAAAAAAATTCCAGAGAATAAAACACCAGCGAGAAGACAAAAATAACAGAAATTCAGAGTATCTTGTTACAGTACCCTAATGGTCTATCTGATAAAATTGCATTACATTTTAATTTACTAAAATACATATTTTACATCAATAGATAAAATGATCAAGATTAGAAAATCATAAGGCCATGTTTTGTAAAAATAACTACACATTTGAAGTTGAATATAATATTTCATTCTTTTAACATTGTTTAAAATACATGATGACTATAAGTAAATATATAACAGATAATACAACAATAAAAATAAAAGATGTATGTGACAGTCATAAAAAATAAGATGCATAGAGCTGCCAGAAAAATTTTATGGAAAACATGAGACCTTAGGCCTAGTCAGATTGAGAAGAATAGGAAATAAGAGTGAGGGTGCATACAGACAAAAAAATGTACATGACATCTTCAGGGATAGTGATTATAG